>PVHP010000178.1:0-59914 GCA_004024765.1 Zapus hudsonius
GAGAGAGAGAGAGAGAGAGAGAGAGAGAGAGAGAGAGAGAGAGAGAGAGAGAGAGAGAGAGAGAGAGAATGGGCATGTCAGGGCCTCCGACACTGCAAATGAACTCCAGATGCATGCACCACTTTGTGCATCTGGCTTTATGTGGGTACTAGGGAATTGAACCTGGGTTGTTAAGCTTTACAGGCAAGCACTTTAACTGCTGAGCCATCTCTCCATTCTTGCTCTTTAATTTCTGTCTGACCCATGGAAATTAAGGTGCTAATTTTCAGGGTGATTTGTGACAGATAGCAAATACATTTACTTGTGTATTTAGAGAAGGAGCTTTTATACATATCGTCAGAGGATTGAGTAAACTAAATCTTTCTTGCTACAATTAAACAGATTTTTTTTGCAACAGATCAAATGGAAAAAGTCAGAAAACTAGATGTATTTGTCATTATAATTTTCTATTATGATTCTTACAGTGAAGCATTTAGCTTGGATTCATGGTTATTATTTATTTAATTTGTATTTATTGACATCCTTGTTCCTTTTAAGTCCCAACAGCAACTATATACAGCAGAATAAAAATAGATTTCTACCCTTAAGGAACTTAGATTTTTTTAAAAACAAATATTGATGTGATATGCATACCTTGTTAGGCATATGTTATTCATAACAAATTTATGTACACACTGAGATAGGGCAATGCAGCAAAAATGATTGCCTTATCATCTTAAATATTTCCATCTATTAGTTTATTTAATCATTAATCCTATAAGGCATCAAATAGGCATTTCATAACTTAGTGACATTATTTCTTTGAAGGTCAATACTCTTTCTGATTATAAAGTAAATACAGTTTTCAAACTATGAACATATGGAAAGATGCCTCAGTGGTATGCTATTAACCTGATATTAGCCCAGCAATCTGGCTTAGACATAATGTGAAGTAGTTGATATGTCTTGATCTCACCATGCTTCTAATTCCCTGACTGAAGGTGCTTGTGAACACGGTTGAAGCAGGTCTGTGAATGAAAGACAGTTCATACAGTAGCCTGGACAACAAAGCTGTTGTGAGGATTAAAACTGGGTAAAATGCAATTGCAATTGTTTCCGTGGTGAATTTCCAAGGTATCCTAAGCAGAGCAGGTTTGTCTGTTTTTAAGGGGACTACTGGAGTAATGAGTAGTCTTTGACAATCCTTTGGAGGTTCGGTAAAGATTATTTAGCATAAAATTATCCAAATGACTGATTGGCTTAAACACTAAATGGCAAAGATGGCTTTGACTTTCTTGACATTATCCAGGCCTATAAATTAACCCCAGAGAAAAGAGACACAACAAAGATACTGGCGAGGAGGGTCTTAACAGTGGAATTTCCTCCTAGAATCTTGCAACTTGTGGAAATTAGGAAGAAAAGAAACAGGAAGATGGACTTGTCAGAAGTTGTTCAGTGCTGGGCTTTGCTGGGATGGCTTGTTTGGAATTCTGGAAATCTGGAGGAAGTAGAAATGAGGCAAATGAGCTAAGTTTGCAGACAGAGGCAGGCTAGGAAGAAGACAGGTCACTTTGTAAATGGCAAGAAGGGAAGCACACAGAATTGCTTTTCTTGCTTCTCAGAATCACAGCTCATTGTGCCCCACCACTAGAGCATTTCCAAAACACTTGAGCGAGTTCTGGACAGTAATGTGCACACAGAGAAAGTCTCGGAGGGCCATGTGAAAAGGGACAGAAGAGTCGGGGTGGGCTCTGAAGCCCAAGGTAGACACATACATGGGTCGGGCTGTCAAAGCACAGTGCTCAGCAAACAATTAGCCTTCCATGTAAAGACAAACAGCTGCTAGAAATCTCTGGGAAAATGCTGGAGAGATTTAAGGATTCATAGTAAAAGTACTTTTGGCACTACCACGGATGAAGTGGGCTTTAAGGGGACTTTTATTTTGACATCACATTTTAAAACATGTAGTGATTTATATTTATTATAAATAGGAGTAAGAAAATGGTTCTATGAACCAGAACTGAAGATAGTGTTGGATGAAAATGAAGAGGATAATAAAATTGTGAAATACAAGATCTCAGAGAAAGGAAAATATACTCCGATTCAAATTGCATGAGAGAGAATCACTTGACAGTCAGTGGACTTGGCTTTGAACTTCAGGAAATCTTGCACCAGAACATAGTTCTCTGAGAATCTGCTGATTGCTTATATAAGAGTTTAAGACATGGTGTAAAACATCCAAAGCTATCAAGAAAGATATATATGTGTATCTATATATATATACATATATAAAATATATATTATACATATATAATATATACCTTTTATTGGTATACATTGTATATTGGTTTCTTTTTTAAAAATATTTTATTTATTCATCTTTAAGCAGAGAGAGAGAGAGAGAGAGAGAGAGAGAGAGAGAGAGAGAGAGAATGCACCAGGGCCACCACCTTGTGGGTCTGGCATAGGTGGGTACTGGGGAATTGAACCTGGGGCCTTAGGCACTGGAGGCAAGTGCCTTAACCGCTGAGCAATCTCTCCAGCCCCTGTATATTGGTTTCTTTCTTTATTTCTATTTTTTTGAGGTAGATTCATGCTGCCCTGGAATTCACTATGTAGTCTCAGGCTGGCCTAGAACTCACTGTGATCCTCCTACCTCTGCCTCCCAAGTGCTGGGATTAAAGGCATGTGCCACCATGCCTAGTTTATGGTTTCTTTTTTAATAGCTTCATTCATTTAATAGTCAACATTGCTCTGAAAACTTTACATGAAAAATTCCAGAAAGAAACAATATGTTTTTAAATTGCGTGCTGTTTAGAGTAGTTTATGAAGTCTCTCACTCCTATTTAATCCCGTCAAGGTCATGAATCATTGTTCTGTCTACTGTATCCATGCTGTATACACTACTGGCTCATTAGTCAGAAGGAAAAAAGTTAATACACACTGTGTGTGTGTGTGTGTGTGTGTGTGTGTGTGTGTGTGTGTGTGTGTGTGTGTAGGATTTGGTACTGAGGTTTTTAAGTCTCCATTGAGGGACTTGGATTGTATTCCTTGCTACTCATAACTCATAAGCTTCCTACTATTTTCCATACCTCAATTGGAGCCAATCTTTTTAGACAACATTTAGAAAACATAGACAATAGTTTTTCTCCACTTAGCCTACCCAAAAAGCTCATCATGCCAGGGATGTCTACGTTTAATGGCTCTCAAAACTGCACATCAGAACGCCTGCTGGCTCTGCTCCTGGGGTTCTCTGATTTCATAGATCAGAAGGTCTAGACTGGAGCTTGAGATTTAATTTTCTATACACGCCAGGTACTGGTGATTCTAGAACACAGTGGTTTGGTTCAATGCAGCGCTGTGGCACATGGATGTTCCCAGGTGGTTTTGTGATCACCCAGGAAACCAGAGATGACTTGCAGCTTTTGGTAGTTTGAGGCAGGACTTGAAGAGTAATGCCAGCAAATGGTATCTGAACAACCTAAAACCAGGCCTGAGGTATGCATTTCTTATTTTTTAAAAATGGTGTTTTATGTCCCTAATTTAAAAAGCATGAAAAATATTTTCAATTTCATACGTCTTACTATGGTTTGTCCTCCTATCCATTCACGAAACATAACCTGAGCTCCTACTATGCGTCAAATATTAACGATGAATAAGAGCATTCCATTGACCTCATGGATCTCACAGCACAGTGGTGAAGGCAATGCTAAATGAGTTAGATAAATGGCCCTGAGGCTGGATACTGGAATTTAAGAGCCAACTCAAGATGGAAGCAGCAAACTAACTCAGAACAGGACAATGTCATAAAAGCTAAAAGAAGACTGTTTTGAAATGAGACGAGGACTCCACGGAGTGATCTGGGATCAAGCGAGATGAGAATGTATTTATAGTCATTTATTCTAGCAGGGTGCAAGAATAAATGAAACATTCATCAAGGGTACAAGTGTATGTGTGGTGGCGATGGGAAGACGGGTGGGGACAAGCAGCAGGGAAGAAAGCAAAGACATCTATCACTGAATCACCGATGCAGACATTGATCATCACATAACCAGTATTACACGAAGGAAAAGTCAATCTTGGAGACAAGAGGAAGAATTCATTTCCAGCCTTTTTTGTGGCTCGTGATGGCCTAGGTGGGTGGTGGGGAGACAAACCCTGTTTCCTTAGGTCCTCTCTCCACACAGATTCTTTAAACAAGCATCGTTTTCTGAATGTATGGCTATCTGCTGAGTTCAATGAGCGTCCCATGTCCCACATCAAGACATAGATGAATAGAAAATGACAATATTGATGCAAACCATTGGGATGAATAGAAGTGCTTCTCAGGGCTGGAGCTGTGTCCTAGGCGTCATGAGGACATATCCTGTTGTTGGCTACAGCTTGTGAAATACACGAATCTAATCATCTGCAGACTGGTTCAACCATGGTTACCTTAACCTTCCTGTGGTGAGTTCTATTCAGACCTAGGTTTTTCCCATCAAATGTATGGTTCAAGGGACCTAGACAGAAGGATTTCCAGAAATTATGATTTTTTGAGATTTAGCTTGGAGTATTTTTGACCTCTCTCAAATGTTTTATGATTAGGATTGATGCATGGATGATCTGATATATATATATATAATATAAAATCTATTTATATTTCTTTTATATGCTAGTAATACCATGCCTTATGTGTCCAGCCAAATTATACAAACCTTAAGAACAGAAACTAAGTATATATTTTCTTTTCTATGTCAGTGTAGTGTGCCCATGTAGTAAACAATTCTTAATAACCCATGAACACACAAGGATGGGAAAGCTATATTCAATACTCAGGCTTTATTTGTGCTCAAAATTGAGAAAGGAATGTTGATTTCTTGTACCATGTCTTAAAAATAAGATTAAATTTTTGCCTCTGGTGTATTGACTCAACAGATCTCAAAAGAACTCAGCAAAAACTAGGCATGGTAGAACTTTAGCATATTATGGAGACATGTTTTTGATTGAATATTAGATATTGGAGTCAGTACTTACATACCTTTACTGAGTACAAAGGTCTAATTCTCTGAAAGAGGAGACAGTTCCTTGAATCTGTGCCTCTTTTAGGAGAATGTTGTGTATGCTATTAGCTCTGAGCAAATATTAATTATAGACAATTGCATTGGTCACCACATTCCAAACATTCACCCGCAGCCTTCTTCCATGTGTTCACTGCTAATTCAGGTGTTTTTTTGCATCATATTTGGAGGCCCCAGATAAGAGGTGTGAGATAACATTCCAGGAGAAGTTATGGCGTGGTTATCCAGTGAGGGGTTAGAATTACATGCATCCATTTTCCCTCATGACCTTCTTTTTCATTTTTGTTTTGTTTTATGTTAAACTTCTCTTCAGACTCCCTGTGGTATGACAGCCAATCACAATGA
The DNA here is from genome assembly GCA_004024765.1 of Zapus hudsonius. Lineage (NCBI taxonomy): Eukaryota > Metazoa > Chordata > Mammalia > Rodentia > Dipodidae > Zapus > Zapus hudsonius. Next base: position 5,385 of record PVHP010000178.1, read on the forward strand.
TTCTAACTTCCTTTCCTCACATGAGGAGATCTTGGACTGAGATCTCTGAACTTACCACCCTAGTGATGTAATTGCCTTTTTTAAATGCTCTTAGGTATTTGTCAGTGACAGAAAAAACTGACCAACATAGCCACCTTGGCTTTGCTACTGAAGTGTCTTCAGCAATGTAATAATGTTTGGTTCTACAGTGATATGGGCCTGGCTGTATGCCATCATAAGTTTAATATGCTGGCATTATATATCTTACCTACATCCTTGAAAAGACAGATATGCTTTCTTCTTAGCTTTACATCCTTAAAATTAGAAGAAGGTGAACCGAGTGGCATTTACTGCTTTAGGTAGATCCAAATTCTGAAACATACTTTTTCTTTGTTTTGGTTTTTTCAAGATAGGGTCTTACTCTAGCTCAGGCTGACTTGGAACTCATTCTGTAGCCCCAAGCTGGCCTTGAACTCATGTCCATCCTCCTACCTCTGCCTCCCAAATGCTAGGATTAAAGGGGTATGGCATCACACCTGGCCTCTGAAATATACTTTTTTAACCAAAATTAGTTTTACTATAATACAAAAACCTCTCAACAATGAACCGAGGTCTTGTGAATAACAGGTATCATTCTGCCTTACTTTGTACCCAGAAAATAACTATGAGAAAATGTGGCATTTTCTTGTAAGATGTCTATTTTTCTCTGAAGTCTTGAGGCTTTGAGGTCGTGACCTAAGTGCTGAGAAGGAATTATAAACCTAGTAGTGTTTTAAGAAATCTGGTTCAGCGAAAGGAAGCAATCCAAAGGAGAGTATGAAAGACCTTCCAAGTGGAAGACTAGATGATATGAGTATACATATTAGGGCTGAAGAAATGGGCTTAGCTGTTAAGCACTTGCCTGCAAAGTCTAATGACCTGGGTTCCATTCCCCAGTACCCACATAAAGCCAGATGCATAAAGTGGCACATGCATCTGGAGTCTGTTTGCAGCAGCTGAAGGTCCTGGTGTGGCCATTCTTGAAAAGAAATAAATAAAAATTTTGAAAAATTAATCGAATATACATATTATTTTCTTAAAATAGCTGCTGTTATGGAGAATCAAGGAGGGGAAAAAAAAGAAGGTGAAGGTGGCGTTGCACATCTGGAATCCCAGCACTTGGGAGGCTGAGGCAGTAGGATCGGAAGTTTGAGGCTAGCCTAGCCTACATAGTGGCTTAAAGCTAGTCGGGGCCACATAGCAATATCTTGTCTCAAAACGAACTGGTAAAAAAGGTCTTCCTGGTTTTGTCATAAGCTGAATTCTCTGTTTCAAAATGCATTTACTTTTTAAAGTCCTTATACTTTCTTTGTTTTGGGGGTGCTTAAGATTGAACCCAGGGCACTCTTAATGCTAAGTGCTCATTCTACCACTGAGATGCATCCCACCACACCTCTCCAAATTTCCATGCTGTAATTAAGAAGTGATTCATCAAAAGAAACTCTCAAGCCAAGACCAAAATAAAGAGTTTGTAAAAATAGAAGAAGAAGAAGAAAAAAAGGAAAATCCACCAGAAAACAAAATCTATAAACACTGACACTCAGGATGTTTTATATTTTGTTTAAAAATATAATTTGTTTTTTTTTTTTGAAATTTCTTTGATTTCAGAAGCAAAAAAATATTTTTCCTACCAACATGAATAAGGTATTGGCAATAAGCCTTTGCTCCTTGACGTAAGTGGTTTTATTCCTTTCGGCTAGTCTGTTTCTTGACATGATACAGGGAGAATGTGACCACAGCACAATGCATACACTTTCTGAGCATGAACACTCAAGCCATGTTGGGTTGTTTTCAGCAATCACAGAGCAATGGCTTTCCCATCTGTACATGGATAAATTCACTCCAGTATTTATAATGACCTCTAAAGCACACATGCTTTGAACAGCATATTTTACAAATAGAAAGTCAATTACTTTTTTTTTCTTAATGTTGCTTTTGAAAAGTTTATTTCAGGACTTCCGGTTCAAGATGGCCGACTAGCAGACATGCCAGGGCATCCCTCGGGGAACAAGGGTCAGGGTTTCCAGCGGGGGGGCCAGGTCGTGGATACAAGCTGCGGCCATGCTCTGAGCTCCAGACACCTCCCGACATAGGATCCTCACGACTAGAAGCTGCCATTGAGGACCAGTGCTCACTGGAGACAGTGAGTTGTCCGGCAGCCCCCGTTTGAGCGGCCTCAGCCCACCAGCTGCCTGTGGCTTTTCTGTGGCCTCTGCCAACTTCCCTCAGGTTTCTTCCCTGCTCCCGGCCTCTGCGTCTTTTTCCTCTTTAATTTTTATTGTTGTTTTTATTTTTTTTTTCCTTTTCCCACCTGCCTACCCACACCTTTCCTGTGGCCTCTGCTGGCTTCCCACTCCCGGCCTCTGTGTCTCTTTCCTCTTTAATTTCTATTTCTATTTTTTTCCCCGCCTGCTGATCTGCACCTTTCCTGCGGCCTCTGCCGGCTTCCCTTGTGTTTTTCCTCCAAGCCCACCCTCCTTGTCTCTCTCTTTTTTTTCTTTGCTTCTTTTTCTCTCTTCTCGCCTGCCAACCTGTGGCTTCCCTGACAAGCCTCTACCCAGCCTCCCTTGTGTATTTTCCTGCCCTCAACCCCCCCCCCCCAAGTTTTTTTCTTTTTTCTTTTTTTCTCTTTTTTTCCCCTTCCTCCATGGTTTTTCCGGCTGACCTAACCCTGCGGCTTCCTTGAGCCCTGATCCACCGTGGTTTCCCCAACCGCCTACCCTCGCTCAGCTCCGGCTTCCCACGGTATCCTTGCCTGCTGACCCCGCATACTCTTTGAGCACCAGTCCCTGAGGTATACCGAGCCCTGGTTTCTGCAGTTTCCCCACGCGCCTGCCAGCTCCTGTGGTTGTCCCGTGGGCTGATTCCTGCAGTTTCTCCAGGCCATAACTAGTTCCTGGGTGGACTGTGACAGGCGGCTGACCCCCTTCCCCCATCTTACCTAGTTCCTGAGGGACCCTGCACCCCCCAGCAGGCTACATAGGACTTGTTATCCCCACTCTCTGACTACCTAGTCCCCACAGCCCCACACCCACTCCCAGCAGGTTACCCCTAGTATCACCATCAAAGCCCAGCCAGTGATCTGAGGGCACACACACTCACAGATTAAACAAGTGAGTGCCCAACCCTACCCGTGGAGCCCAGTGTACTCCCTGTCCACACTAGCAAAGTGTAGACAGATCAAAGGCATTCCACCAATCACCCCAAGTGGAATCGAAATGGGCGGACCTCAACACAAGAATATTACATCAGCTGAGGAAACCATGCCAAATGGCAACAACAATGATACAAAAGAGAGAGAGAGATGCAGGCACAGGATGATATGACACTAAACCCCGATCATACTGACACAGATCCTAAGGAGAACTTCATGTTGATCATGGAAAGAGTACAAAGTCAGCTCACAGGCTGCACCACCAGGCTTAATATAGTAGAGGAAAATCAAATGGACCTAAAAAGAGAATTGATGGAAATTAAGGAAAACCAGCAAACTGAAGGTATCAAAAACCAGTTTTCCAAATTAACCGAAGACATGTTGTCATGGTTTGATCTAGGTGTCCCCCACAAACAAATGAATGTGTTCTCAATGATCGATCCTCAGCTGATGGCAGTTTGGGAATTACAACCTCGCTAGAGCTGTGTTGTTGGGGGCAGGCTTTTGGGGTTATATGCCAGCTTCCCCTTGCCAGTATTTGGCACACCTCCCTGCAGCTGTTTCCAGTGCTGTGGCAGAGGTGATGTCCACCCGTCTGCTCTTGCCATTATCTTCCCTGCCAGAATAGAGTCTCCCCTCATGTCCGTAAGCCAAATAAACCCATTCCTCCACAAACCACTTTTGTTTGGATTCTTTCTGTGCAGCATCTAGAAAGCTGACCACAACACATGTGCAAATATAAGAATGAGTGTCAGGAAGAACTAATTAAATCAAACCCTGAATTGAAAACATCTCAACAGGATGATAGAAGCAACCCCAAAAGAAGTTTCAGAAAACAAAAACCATATTGAAATAATAAGAACATCCCTAGAATCTCTCACCAACAGAAACAATCACTGGGAAAACAGAATCTCAGACACGGAAGACCAAACAAAGGGGAAATCAAGAGAAATCAGAAACTTGATGAAATTCAAAAGAGAAAGTGCACAAGACGCAAGGGAAATGTGGGATACCATAAAAATTCCTAATCTCAGGATCATGAGGATCCCAGAAGGAGAAGAAAACCAGGATAGGGGTATAGAAAATATTTTCAACAGAATTATTCAAGAAAACTTTCCATACCTGGCAAGAGATAATTCCGTATGTCAAAAAGAGATACGCAGGACCCCCCAAAAAATTGGAGGAACTCTCCAAGACATATTTTAGTTACAATGCCAAACATTGAGGGTAAAGAGAGAGTACTTAGAGCAGTGAGAGAAAAGAAACTCATCACCTACAAAGGCAATCCCATCAGACTCACCTCAGACTTCTCCATAGAAACTTTAAAAGCTAGAAGAGCCTGAAATAAAGCAATTTTTTTTGATGGGAGGAATGGGTTTAATTTGGCTTACAGACTTGAGGGGAGGGTGGACATCACCTCCGCCACAGCAGGTGACAAACAATGGCAGGAAGGTGTACCAAACACTGGCAAGGGGAAGCTGGCTTTAATGCCTATAAGCCCATCCCCAACAACACAGCTCCAACAGGTTCCAATTCCAAAACTGCCATCAACTGGGGATGGTGCATTCAGAACATATTCCTTTGTGGGGGACACCTGGATCAAACCATCACAGAAGGGAAGGGGGGCTTCCCCTGGGAGAGAAGCAGGGGAGATCTGGACCTCCCCTCCCCCACAATCTTTCCTCTAGCTGGATTCCTAGCAAGGTGTGAGTGAGCAGGCCAAGGCTGGCATGGCTCCCCCATCCCTGCACCCTGTGCTCACAGACTTCCATGACCTCCCACTGCTGCCCATTTGAGCTGACTTACTTTTTTTATAGACTCGACTTTTCAATTCATGTAGAATTAATGTTTGTAAGTGGTGATATGCTTTAATTTGTTTTGATTTGTTTCAAGGTAAGTTCTCACTGTAGCCCAGGCTAACCTGGAGCTCATTCTGTAGTCCTAGGCTAGTGATCCTCCTATCTTTGCCTCCTGAAAGCTGGGATTAAAGGTGTGCACCATCACACCCTATTTAGTTTATATTTTAAATGGTTAATGGATTTAATGTCATTATGAATAATTTCTCCCCCAACTTGATTTGAGATACCAAAATAACCACATCTTACATTACAAATGAACTCCAGATACATGCGCTACTGTGCATCTGGCTTTATTGGGTACCGAGGAATCAAATCTGGGTCCTTACACTTTGCCTTAACCACTGAGCAATCTCTCCAGCCCTGGCTCTGCTTTTTGATGCTATAAAATTCACAAAGTAGGTACTTTGTTGCATAACTATTTTCTTTTATTCAGTACTGTATTTACTTATTTATTTATTTATGTGTGTGTGTGTGTGTGTGTGTGTGTGTGTGTGTGTGTGTGTGTAGGGTCTCTTGCTACTACAAATGAACACCCATCTGCTTTGTGTGGGTGACTGGAGAGTTGAACCTGGACAGGCAGGCTTTGCAAGCAAGTGCCTTTAACTGCTGAGCTATCTCCCTCCCCAGCCCCCTAGCACTGCATGATGTAACATGCAATTCTGGGACTTGAAGGGTCTCTTGATGCTGATCGATGGCATTCTGTGGTTTCTTCAGCAACAGGGTTTTGCACAGCAGCTATGTTTATAGCAGCTCAATTCATAATAGCCAAGAATTGGAATCAACCAAAATGCCTTTCCATGGAGGAATGGATAACAAAACTCTGGTATATTTACACCATGGAGTTCTATGCAGCTGAAAGGAAAAATGACATATCGAAATTTAGGGAAAAATGGTCTGATTTGGAGCAGATCCTACTAAGCGATCTCTCAAGAGAACAGAGAGCCAAACACCGCATATTCTCCCTCATATGTGGCCCTTAACCAGGATAATCGTAAACTCTACGCAGACTAGTAGAAAGAAGTGAGAGGTTATGAATGAGGGAAAAGGGATGGTGGGAGGGGAATGACTTAAGTATGAGGCTAAACCAAATTGGGCTCAAAATCACACAATCCTCACATACACAATGTAACCTGTTGAGTAAGTAGTGGGCGTTGTCTGGCAAGAGGGACCATGAGTAGTAGGGGAGAGAATCTAGCCTGTGAAAAATTGATCAGTCTGACAACCCCTAGTCCCAGTCACCGGCTCCTTTCCTCACTGAGCTGTTGACCAAAGTGACCTATGAGGTCCCTAAAACAAGACAGGATTCTGTCAAGGTTCTTGGATGCCCACCTCAGGCCAGAGGCAAAACCCTATTGCTGAAGAAACCACAGAAAGCCATTGATCAGCATTGAGAGACCCTTCGAGGCCCAGAATGGTATCCAGCCCCCAGATGGTAGTTATTGTAGTGCTGTAAGGCACTGAATAAGCTGCCAGGGGAAGCTGGTCAATGACAGCTGGAGCAAACAGAGACCACTGGCATGGAACACAACCTGTTGCCATGAGTAGGCTGACCACACTTCCTACTGGGAAAGAACAGCGAATCAGGAATGGATCACTTGTGCAGTGGAGGAGCCAAAGCCTGGGGGAGGCAATCAACAGCTTTTAAATTTGGTCAAATATTCCACTTAGTGAGGGGGAGCCCTCAACTGGAACTGGGGACTTAGGGCGATATGCAGTGGGAGCCGGACTCTTGGGCCCCCAACGAGAGATGCACTATGCGAGTGATTGAAGGAGAGGCTACTAAAAATAGAATCTAGCCATTTCAAAAATGTGTATCTCAGTTAACCTATACTGATCTCACTCTCCGATGGAGACTCTGTTTGTATCTTTCAGAAAGCAGCCAGAGAGCTGTGGCCCACCCAACCCTACCAATGAACTGCAGGCTGAGTGCTGACATCCTGATAAGAGATAAGCCATCCCAGACATACCATAGAGGATCCTTAAGGAACCCCACAGAGAATGAGGAGATGAACAAGTGACCCAGGGCCACAGCCAATCAGCCAACACAGGATAAGCCAGTGAGACAGACACCAATGACTTTTGACACAACCTAAAGCAGAAGTACAGAGACCCCTAAGTTCTAAACAATAAAGCAGCCATAATACTCACCCACCACGACTCAGGGAACTGAGCGGAAGAGGGGGTGGAAATATTGTGAGAACCGTGGTGGGAGAGAATATCCAGAGGCATGCCCCGCCCCCCATGGTAAAAACATACTAGGGCCGGCAGAACCGGGATGACTCCTATGCTATCCATGGTCCCCTGCCCCAAAGACTGATCCAGAGGGCCCACAAAGGAGGATATCCAGCTGATCGGGGATGGGGAAGAGGAGCATTGGGGAACTGGGGATAACAACTGATTGTTTGCCCATTAAACAATGTAACTCATTATGGACAATTAAAAAAGTTTATTTAAATATCTTTTGAAAGTCATTGGAAGGGGAATTACCATATTAGCATGTAAAGCATAGTGAGTCCCACTCAATCTCTCATTAAAGACTTTGGTCTTGGGGTTGGAGAGATGGCTCAGTGGTTAAGGCACTTGCCTGCAAAGCCTAACAACCAGGGTTCAGTTTCCCAGTACCCACATAAAGCCAGATGCACTGAGTGGCATATGCATCTGGAGTTCATTTGCAGTTGCTGGAGGCCCTGTTGCACTCTCTCTCTCTCTCTCTCTCTCTCTCTCTCTCTCTCCTTGCAAATAAATAAATTAAAACTATTAAAAAAAGACTTTGGGACTTTGGTAGTTGGAGTTTATCTAGCCCAGAAGCATCCAATCCCTAAATCTTCTACTTTCAGAACCTGAAATGAATGCAGAGGATGCAGCATACCCTGAAAGCTCCTAGAAACATCATCTCTATATGGAGGATTTTTTTCCCTTTGTTTCGCCTTTTCTCTGTGAAGTAAATTATGGGTTGCTTGATGGACCTATCAATTAACTCAACTTAGGTGTTATTTTAGATAATTAAGACAGTTATTTGGAACAATAAACTAAATATGATGTTTTGTGTTGTTCAGAGTTTCTGCTGAATGAATTTTTAACAGCGATGCAGGGATACCAGCATTTTCTGCTCAGAATTTGAAAAGGAAAATGAGATCTCTCCCCCAAAAAGCAGAGGAATGGCTAACATCACCTCTCTGGAATGTCTATAGTGCTATGATTCTTAATTCATTATGGGTTGGGGATGGCTCAGTGCTTCGAAGTACTTGCTACACCAGCCTGATGATCAGAGTTTGGATCCCCAGAAACCAGGCAAAGTTGGGTGAAAGTACCTCACACATCTGTAATCTCAACGGTGCTTATGGCAGTGGGAAGCAATCATCACCAGTTCAAGGCCTGAGTGGGCTATAGAGTTGAAGTTCAAGGCCAGCCTGGACACCTTTGAGAAGCCTGGCTCAAATTGCAAAGAACAAAGAAAGCTGGGGATATAGCTTAGTGGCAGAGTTACAAGGAAAAATAGAGTCTTCCAAGCTGACTATTTAAAACATATCTCTATTTAGAATATATAAAATAAAAATCCATATAGCTCGAATTCAATGGCAATTTTCAGATTGATTAATTCTCCTTTTTCTTCTTTTTGTGTTGCATAAATTTGTCAGATATTCCAAAGCTGTTCATGTCACAAAGTGTCACCCACATTCACAGCAAGCCCTTAGACAGAGAATACTATTTGTCATCTGTGTTCCAGAATATTGAGTAAACAGGGATGAACAGAACCCCAAAGCTCCTCTTCTCATAAATTAACTCCCCGAAGGGGAGATTAAGAACATGGAAGGAAAAAAGTTAATATGACATTCAGGTACAGGTTGGGAAGGAGATGAAAGAGAACCACACAGTCGGGGAGTGTGTGTGGCTTTGGCCAAGGAAGTCAGGGAAGGCAGCTGTCATGGGGGTGATGCTTGTAATGGTACCCCAGTTCTGGGGGACTGGACAGGAACCTGGTGTGTCCCAAGGACAAGGACAAGGTCAAGGCTAGGGGCTCTGCAGCAGAGGGAGAAGTGGGAAATTGGAAAGGAAAGGTCAGTGAGCTGGCACCAGCTGGATGTGTAAGCCCTTGGAAGAACGTTATGGGAAGCATCTGGAAGGACATAAACAAGCCAAATATCTTGATCTGATTAATGCTTCGAAGATTCCAGAGGCTGGACTGTGGGGGCAGGACAGAAAGCAGGAAGTCAGACAGGACGCTGGGAGCACTTGAGCTGCACTTGTGAGAGAGCAATATCAAATTTTTCTGGCCAAGGATAAGGAAAGGGGGAAGATATTAGGAGATATTTCACAGTTGTTTATGAGCAGTATTTACTGATATGTGGATTGCACAGGCCCCTGGAAGAAAGGGAAGAATTAAGGCTTGATTTTTTTTTCCTGTTTAACCAGCTAAACTGGCCCAAAACTTGGCCAATTGTCTTAGTTTCTTATGTTAAAAGTAAGATATCAAGTCATAATTTTACCTATTTCAATGGCATTCTAAGCTGTTTTAGGAGCCATAACTGATTTATGCTTCTCAACTTTAGCTGTGACTAAGGTGTGTTGTTATAAATGCTCATAATACAGGAAGTTCCAAAGTCCAGCTAGAGGGGAAAGGAGAGGCCGGTCTGGTTGGAAGGAAGTCTTTGGTGTCTAAGTTGTAAGTGTGTATTCCATTGTCACCAGCATACAAGGTATTTTCCAAACCTCGGGAAAGGACAAGTGCTTTCAAAGACAAAGACTAGACAGGGAGAGGCTGATGATGGCCACTTGGGCCTTTAACAATTTAGAAACTTCTTAAGTGAGGAAGAGCAAGAAGGCTTGGACAAATATGACTGATGGAAGTCAGTAAAATGGATTTAAAATTTGCCTAAAGTTCATTGACATTCAGATACATTTTTTTTTGCTTCCCAAATACAGACTATGACTTGTTTGGTTTTTAAGCATTGGAACACCATTCAGAGGATATGAGATATGTAACCAAGGATATGTAACTCAATATTTTTCTTCATGAAAAACTAACATTTGTTTAGAAATCAAACGTGAATCCATAAAATCTTTTCTAAAATCAGTTCACATTTATTCTCAAGGAATGAGACTTTCCAATATAGGGTTGAAGATAATTGTCGCATAATTAAGGGAGGATTGTCTAAAGTCAGACTGAGTTTTCTCAAAGCACAAATCACATATGAAATGGGAAGTTCTCTCCTTTATGATAAAATCACCACTGGTAAAGGTGGGGGAAAGTTCTGTTAGCCATAACCACTAGGCATTAAGAAATATAGAATGCTATACAATATAGTCTGCTGGTAGAAATGCTAACTTATGAAATGTTCAAACAAAATATGGATCTCTCTGGAATAGAATGTTTTTTGACCATGCAATTTAAAGTCTATCATGGGTGCATGACAATATCAAGTGGAAATATTAATCAGTCCTAATGTATAATTATTACCTTATTAACTTATTACCCTGGTTTTTGAAAGAGAATAAATTTTCATAATGAATTATTTTGTAAATTATAAAAATTTAATTTATATTTCCAATTGTGATGGTAATTTTTTAGGTGTCGTATTTTAATTTTCACTGGGAGAAGTAAAGATACGATATTCAGAATCTATAGAAAAATTGCAAGGAGTATATATGTACAAAGGCTCATCTTTCTGAAAATACAATTGAGAAAATTATTTTCCCTCTAAATCTTTTGGAAGACAGTTTATTTAAACCTAAAAACCATGTATCATTATTTGTTAAAGTCCAGGGAAACACAATTTTTAATAAAGCTTATTTTTATAATATGTCCAGAGTCATAAAATCAAGCTGCTAACGGTTATTGCAACTAAGATAGATACACTTGCATTGATAGAATGATACAAATGTTATTATATCAACATTTTCTATGAAATTTGATAACCTATTTAAATTATTTCATACTGGGAAAGTAATCATTTCAGGGGAGGGTTTTTTCCTTTAACTCTTAAATGGAGTACAATTTTTCTCAGAGATAAGACTGTTGATGCCATGTTATTAAACTTATAGCTACTGAGACCTAAAAGAAGGCAATCAGGTAATTGTGTTGGTCAGTACAACCACATTGTCCAAGAAGGTCGGGAAAATACTGACTTTGTCACTCATGAGCGACATGCTTTTGGCTTCAACTTCATCTTCTTTATCTAGAAATTGAGAGTAATAACATATCTTCAAGGTCACTCTGATGACTAATATAAAAAAAACCTGGAGACACCAGGTGGCATGTTACCCAGTTATTAACCGATATTATTGCTATGTAACATTAATGGGATCCCAGGTAAACAAAACAAAACATAAGATTGGTGTCAAATATATCCAGTTTTTCAAATATAGTTCAGATATAGAGGTAATTGAATAGAAGCAATTAATTTCCTAATATTCAGCTGATTGTCTCTGGTCAAAGGTAGAGGGAGAATTATCTTTTTTTCCTGAGAGAAAAATTAGAACTAGAATAAAGACCTATTTGAATAGTTAATAAAGCCTTTGATACAGAATGGAATGGTTGAATGTTGGAAATGAATTCCACTTCTTTGCAGTTCTTCTATCCTAAAATCTGGAGCATGCACCCCCCCCCCCAAAGACACACTGTACGGAGAAGAATAGAATGCCAGTGTTATTTCCATAACACACATTAGATATTGGCAATATGGTTCCTGGGTTCAAGTACTTTCTAATTCAATTAGGATTATTTTCAAATTAAATTACTATCTGCCTCCTTTCAGAATGATGAATCACCTAATTTGTAATTGAGGATGAATTCACTCATAGTTATATGAAATAATTGGTCCAATACTTTCAAAGGTCATGATGTATAACAAAAACATATTATAGGAGATCTGTATGTTGTAATTATTTTTATTGCCTTCATTTTATTTGCTTCTATTTTACTTTTATCATATTACCATCAGGAGTAGTAAAGAGATGGAAAAATAAGAAAGCAGGTTCTGAGGTTATCTGCCTTGCTCAGTGTTACTGAGTCTGTACCACAGAGTGTCGAAGGATGAGACAAAATTAAGAGATCAGAATTACCAAAGTACTGTATGTGTTATGATATGTCCATGCACCTAAAGAACACTGTTTCCATCAACTTTCAGTGATAGATTTAAAGCAACAAAAATTATATTAGCTGAATCACCAAGTTAAGGAGGGGTTCTTACTGTCAAGAAATTATTTCTATTCCTTCTACTGTTAAAGCTATAACTTCTATAAAAAGAAATACCTTCTCATAGTATCCACTGTATATGCCATCTTAACCAACTAGACATTCATTTATTCACTCTTTAGGTTAATCAGTAACGATTGGTCCTTGTCATAGGTTGGGAGTCGTGCCTCTGACAGTTCAATGTGTGTAGACCATATTTCCCGAGGCACTTAATGTCTTGGTTAAATTGACGTGATTCTCGGCATTGCTGTACATTGTCTTTGCAGATGGTTTGTTTCAAGAGAATCTGGAATAAAAGCAAGTTTTGTTCCAACTTGCTTTTGAATTTAGATGAGTCACTGGCCTCTGGGATGATAATCTTATCCAATCACAGGCTTGTGAGAAGCAGTATGAGCTAATGTGTTAGAAATTGTTAAACATAATTTAGAGTTACAATGTCGTGGTTTAAAAACTGTTATTGTAGATATTTTTGTATTCCAATGTGGTTGAGCTAGTAGTTGGCATCTTTGCTGAACTCAAATCCTGACGCTAAAGGCTGTTATACTGATGATTTCATTAGAAGAGAAAAAAATATACCACAGTTACAAAAGAGAGAAATTGTACTTTTTTGTACCCAAAAAAGTAAGGAATTATAAAACAACTAATTGTGGATGCCTGTTAAGCAAATCAACGCTTAGTGAATCTTTATTCCTTACCACGGCCCTTCTGTGAAGACAGAGTAATGAGCCTTGATTCCTGATTGCAAAAAGTTCATCTCTGAGAAGTCTATTTCATGAGATGTGTTTCTGCATCTCAGCTGTACATGCGAAACAGCAGAGGTCTCTGAGGACCTCACTGCACTCTAGCTGCCCATGACTCCAGACCCTCATCACGGCAGGTGAGCTACCTAACCCCCCCTTCACTGAGAAGCTTCAGTTTAACTCAGTTCTTGAAATAATCCTGGAATAAAAATGGCCGTGATAATTTTGGCTAGGAATCACAGACCCATAGAAATCAGTAATGATTATAAGCACTTAAAATTTTACTTTCATGTATGTGTTTTTTTTTTCAGACAAAAAATGTTTGTAAATGGTGGTGGTTGAATATAAAATGTACCACAGCTGGTGGTGTTGTTTGGAAGGCTTCTGAAGCCTTGCTGGAGTAACTGTGTCAGTTGGGGTGGGCCTTGGGGTTTCATAGTCTAATCCTGCTTGCCACACTTTGTTGATGTGAAGGTGTGACACCTATCTGCTCCTGCCATTCTTTCCCTACCATGATGAAACGCGCCTGAAACTGTCAGCCAGAAATAAAACCTTTCCTTCCACAAACTGCTCTGCTCAAGTGAGTTGTCCCATCAATGAGAAAGTAAGTGCTACATGTGTTTACAAAGTAGGCAAATGAGACGTAGTCACTGGTTTGGATTACTACACCAGAAAGGTTTCAGTAAACAATCAGTATATTTGATAACAAGTCAGAGAAATTTCTATCAGATTAGATCTTAATAAAGGTTTGGAATACAACAGAATAACTGAGTCATCAATTCCTGGTTAATTAACTGAACACCGTCTTCCTTAGTTGTAGAGTGCTCTTGTTCCCTTTTCCAAGGGTGTACATCTCAGAATCACCATCCTCAGACCACAGACTGCAATTGAGTATTTTAGGTATTTCTTGATATTTACATCCTGTCTTTAAAGCACACTTGGTTTATAGGATGATAAAATGTAGAAATGCTCTGCTATCTTAACACTTGTTTTGAAATAAGGACTATACAGAGCTTTTTAGAGGTGGTTGTCCCCTCCAGAAACCTTTCTAAAGAGTCCAAGATAATTTCTGATTACCGTTTGAAAGTCTACTTCTTAAAAACTAAATTATCAAGTAGAAAGCACATACAATAGGTTTTTTAAACCCAGGTCCCCTCCTTGTTTAATGACATTTTAATTGTTTAAATTGTTTAATTGTCATTTTAATGACAAATTTATTTGTGCACATGTATCTGCTTTCCTTAAGCAAACAATCCCTAGCTCTCATCAAACACACAAAGAGATAATGATTCTGTCTAAATTAAGAATTACCAGTATAGGAAACCTATAACAAGTAAAGAGTGCATGCTGCTTGTCACTCATGTTTCAAGGGCAGGACTTATCCACCCATCCACCCATCCTCCCTCCCTCCCTTCATTTTGATTCATTGTCTGTAATACACCAAGAACAGGAGTGTGTAACAGTAATGAAATCATAAAAATCCCTGCTGTACTCATTAGGAGACAGACAATAAACAAGTAAAATATAAAATTTGTTAATAATAGAAGTGATGACAGCAGATAAAGCCATCAGGGTGGTCATGGGAGGTTAAGTAGAGAGCAGAGTGAGATTTCAGAGAGGGGCTTCAGGAAGTCACTCCGGGGAGTTGGCTCTGGGCCAGGTACCTGAATGCACTCCAGGGCATGGCTCCTTACACGTCTGAGTGAGGCACTTTCCAGTCACCCTTCTACTCTGGTTCGATTTTGACATTTTTGGACGATCCTGATTATTTTTCAATGTATTTTCAACTGCTTCCCTTGACTCCCATAGACCCAATGCTCCAATGTCCTCTCCTGCAAAACTAGTTGATTCCTTCAAGTAGTAACAGGTTGCTGTGGCCAGTATTATTTTATTGTTGTTATATACTTCAGACATTTCAAAGTTTTTCAAACTTATTATTTGTTCTAAGCCATAAATTCCCTAATGAATCAATCCCCCTAAGTTCACAGGAAGGTGAACGATGTGTTCCTTCTCTGGAAACGCTTAATATCCTATTAGGGACACACTCCTTGAAAAGTTAGACTGTGCTCTATGGCTGTATCCCATTTTGCACGGGTTACGCCCTCTCCTTGCAGTGACTTTACCAGTGTTGTTTCCCTGAAGGGTTAGGGGTTCCTATATTGTGGCGCTGGCATAGTCATATTACCACTGAATTAGAGGGATATTCAGGGTCAAAACTGGACAGAATCATTGCATTCAATAGGATTTGAGTAAAAATAATGGGCTGAAAAAAAAATCACATTTCAGGAAAAGTCTGTTTGCTTTTGATTTGAATTGTTGTTTTTTAATAAGTTTAATATATGAGCTTTCTTTTAAAAAGTTTTGATTCGAATTATTGTTTTTTAATAAGTTTAATATATTAGCCTTCTTTAAAAAAGTTTTGATTCGAATTATTGTTTTTTTAATAAGTTTAATATATGAGCCAGTCTGTTTGCTTTTGAAAGAACTTCCTTAGTTCCTAAGCAATTTGAAAGTTTGCTGAACCTTTTTATATTTCATGAACCAAGGAGAAGTGTCCAGTCTGCTCTGACTTCTTCAAAGGTGAGGAAGTCTGGTCCAGAGATTGAAGTGAAACTCCCAAAATTGTAGTAATACATGACAGGTAAACCACTTACATACTATTTAAAAGTTTGTACTGACAAAGTATCACTATTATCATACTTCAGGGAAAATGTTTAAATGTAAAAAAAAAAATTGGAGGATGGCTGGAGAGATTGCTCAATGGTGAAGACACTTGGCTGCAAAGCCCAATGATCCAAGTTTAATTCCCCAGTACTCACGTAAGCCAGATGCACAAAGTGGCACATGCATCTGGAGCTCGTTTGCAGTGGCTGAAGGTCCTGGTGTGCCCTTTCTCTCTGTCTGTCTTTCTTCTCTCTATCTCTCTCTGCTTGCAAATGAATAATTTTAAGAAATTGGAGGAAACTTTGGAATGTTCTACATGATTTGAATAAAATAGACAGTTTGGTCAAGCAACAGACACACGAAGAAGAAGTTCTATGTGTCACCTTGTCTAAGATGTTAACTTGTCTAATTTACTAAAATTCCAGTATAGCTACTGCTCAAAGGCACTTTTTGGGACATGATTGATGGTTGAATTAGTAGATGTGGAGTAAGACCAGATTAACCTCCATGGTGTAAGTGGGACTCGTCCAATCCATTGAAATTTTAAGAGCAAAGAGAGAGGATTCTTGGAGAAAAAAGAAATTCATCCTCAGGAGAGCAGCATATTAGTAATATTACAATTTCCATCAGCTCAGATTGGATACCACAGTATTAACTTTGTCCTGATTGTCTATCCTGTCAGCCTTAATGGTTTCGGTCTTGCCAGCCCCCTGATTACACAAAACAATTATTTGAAATAATGTTCCCTCCCTTTCTGCCTTCTCCCTCTCCCTGCCTCTCTCCAGTTTATCTTCTTGATTCTGTTACCTTGGGGAATGCTAATATAACATATATCAACAATAAGATGAATCAGATAGAATTGTTAGACCTCAAGGACTGTTTTGAATGTGACTATGGCGAATTAAGCAATAAGTTTATTACACTGACTATTTAATAGTGTTTAATGTCCTCTTAATCCTCATCATCTCCACCCATTCCCCATGGGAAAGCACACATACTTGCTATGCATTGATGATACGCTACAAAACAGGCTTACTTCTGCTTCCTATAATTTTCCTACAAAGAAAGATGGTTTTTATTGCTTAGTGATTGAATCATTTTAAGAAAGACTGGGTTGCCCACATCATCATCCTACTACCCCTAATTAATGTTGTTTGTAGCCATAATTGTAGATTCTGACAAGAAAATGATGGCTCATTGCCCGAGACTAGAACATCATGTACAGGGCAGCCATTTTGCATTACTTTGTATTGTGCAATGTGGTGTCACCAATCAGTTACGACCATGGAACGGAAAACAAGCGTGAGCACTTCATGTCTCTGTGAACTTGGAGCCCAAATGTGCTCCAATTAAAATTAACACATAGGGAAGAGATGATGAGTGTCTCTTCTGTGCAAGTATGCACAATGCTAGGTAATAGGAATAAAAACCCATCTGACGTTAGCATATCTGGAGGGCAGATATTATAATTCCTATTTTCTGAGTGAATAAACAGGATCATGAAAGATATGAAGTGATCTGCCCAAAACCAGGCTGTTAGTCAATGAAGAAAGAAGAATGCAAGTCATTTGGATTACAAAACCAACATTCATGGTCTGTAACAGATTGCTTGTCAGTGAAAGTTAATTTTATAGTGGTGAATATAGCTTTCCTGCAGAATTCCCTTTTCAGATACACTGTACTACAAGGTTTGATTTACTATCCTTTTCTTTAAGAAACTTTCAAGGCACCTCACAATTTTGATTTGATGCTTTTTGAAATTATATTTTACCCCAAACTCTTAATTTATTTAATTCACCTTTTGTTCTTTTATTAAGTACATGCATATTGAGTCCTAATTCCAAAAGCGTGTATTTTGTACTATGGAGAACTAAAAAATGAATTAACTTTTGACTCTACCTTTAAAGTATTTCCAATTTAGAAAAGAAGTTAAAAAAGAGGAAGACAGAGTATATAGAGAGAAGTGGTCTTCAATGTTTACCATAAAGACAGCAAAAGGTTTCTTGCAGGAAGGTGATATGTGGTTACAATTGAACTAATAGAAGTTAGCTATGATGTCTAACTAACTAACTAAGTAAGTAATTAACTATATATATATATATATATATATATATATATATATATATATATAGCTAGCCTGAGGAGAGTGAAGATTATGCCTCAAGATAGGCTGGCATATTAACAAAGTAACTGTGGATAAAATCATTTAAGTACATTGTCCTCTTTAATATTTACAGATAAGAGAAAGTCTTAATGATGGAAGTGAATTTCAGTTTGCTGGGCATCATTTACATGTGATGAGACAAAAGATATCCAATTGTATGCACACATTTCATCCCTTTAGTCAATGTCTAATTATTTGATTAATTTAGATAATGGGAAATAAAAAGGTTTTCTAATAACCTGCAAAGACCAATAACCTGATGTAATTTCAGAACAGTGAAACAGGAAAAGAATTTTAGACACCGTTTCTCCATCTCTTTTTATTCTGCAGATGAGAGGGTGATAGTCATAGACGACACTCCCTGCCCTGTGCTGCGTGCTTGTCTCTGGAAAAACCTGAGAGGAGGAGAAGCTTGAAAGAATGAAACCTGAAAGCTGTTTTTCCTTCCCTAATAGTACCTAATTGTCATTTATTATGCCCAGATGCCAGGAATTACTACAATAAGAACAAATAGAGAAGAACAGAGTTGATTTCATGCCCCAAGAGTGAAAATAGGCAGTTATTATTGCAGAGAAAGTAAACGCATTTCTTGGCAGCAATAGATAAAGGTGACTTTGGAGAGAGAGTAAAAGAGAGAAAAAATCAGGAGATAGTTGAGATGAAGGCTGAGTGCTCTCTTGGAAGTTTTTTTCTTAAAAAACAATTAATTTATTATTTACTTACAGACAGAGAGGGGAAAAAAAGAGAGTGAAAGTGAGAAATGGGAGTACTAGGGCCTTTTGCCACTGAAACCAAACTCCAGATGCATGAGACACTCTGTGCGTATGGATTTATGTGGGTACTGGGGAATCAAAACCTGGCGTCAGGCTTTGCAAGCAAGTGGCCTTAACCACTGAGCAATCTCTCCAGCCCTGGAAGTTTCTCATTTGTACTTTTTCATGTGTTTTTCATTCACACTATTGGACTCAGTGATGATTTAGGGCAAAAAGTAAGGTTTCAGATATTGCGTGGTGGTGTTTAAAGTAATATGCATAGAAATACCAGATAAACTTGAAAAACTATTATTTGGAATTTTTGCGCCATGATTTTTCTGTTTCATGTAAAATACACTGGATACCCATCAAATACATTAGGAGAAATAGCTTTACATGAACCTCAGATATGTAAAAAAACTTTAGACATTCTATCTCTAGTTTTGCACTTTTGTGTTCTATAGTATTACTCTTGGAGAATTTTGTGTCTCCAAAATGGCTAAATTTTGAGTATATATAATCTTTTATGTGAACAGATTCACAAAGTGTTATGAGGTTTTCTCATTCATCTACAGTTTGAAATCCTATTTCAAGCCTGATGGTTTGGGGGGGGGAGAACACTGTCCATCGTCACAGCCTGAGACTTTTCTTAGTGGCAAGAAGGACATGTAGGCTAGTTTGAATTTGCAAGAAAAGTTGTATCTAAATGTTCCCTTCCAAGCATGCTCTTTAGAACTCTGACATTATTTTCTCACAGACACAGGCCTGCTGGATTGCCAAATCTGTTTTCAAATCTCTCACAAAATATCACATACCGAAAGCTTAACTAGTTTCCAAGTTCTTTGTAACTTGAACCATAGGTATCACCAGAATGGACAGCGATGTGTGCACAGTTCCTATCATGTAATGAGATCACTGGACATTTCAACATCCAGGCTGTGACCAGGAGATGGCCAAGAGGCAGGTGACGAGGGGCCAGACTGGCCTCGTCAATGACAACTCACAGCTCATGTTCTCCTTTTTATGTCACCACTCTCGTTTGATTATTTCTCTTGCTTCCTTTTCCCCTGTTGCAGCAGACAATTATAACAAGGTTACTTGTCTCCTCCTAGGTCCAAAAAAGAGGATATGTGAAAAACCCAATTGTATTTATTTTAATATTTACTGAACAGTTTAGAAAACAATCTCTGGCACCCATACCTCTCTATTGCTTAATGAAAGATTGAAAACCAAATTTTCATAGTAGTGATGATAAAGAAGTCTTTTTTTTTTCAGAGGAAAATCAGACATAGAAAGCTGAGAGGAGGACTATATCTTCAGTAGAGCGGAAGGACGGACAGGTTTTTGAGACAGAGAACACACACACACACACACACACACACACACACACACACACACACACACACACGCCACCTACTGGAATAGCAAAAGAGCCATTGCCAGGTATGTCTGGAAATTTAGTCTCACACAAACAGATCATTCTAGACCAAACTTAGTGTGGATTTAGCTCCTAACTAAGTTAGATCAAAAGGCTTAAAGTCGGTCATGGGTACCGAGAAGCTGGACAGGATAGAAAACAAAAAGAGTTTTTCTTTCTCTTCCAATATAGTCCCATTTGATATCCAACAGAATTTTCTTTAAGAACACAGGGCCCCTGATCTTGCAGGGAGAGGGGCATAGGAAAAATGCTTCCTAGATCCTGTTTATAGGAATATTGCATAAGTGTGGAAGGAGAAGAAAAGAATATGCATTCATCAAAGAGGTGGGAGACAGCATAGTTTCCATATCATAGGGGTGACAGCGAGTGCTTGGTGGTTGTGAACAAGCAGGTCCATATTTCTGGAGTGTAGGTTCGTTCTGTGGCAACAGATGCAAAACCAGACTAGAAACTCTGGAGGCACCAAAATCCTCAGAGCCCTGAGCCCCATCAAGACAGTGAAAATTCTTCTCGGAAGCACAGAAAACTAATAAAAGTTAAGGTGGAGTATATTTTGAATGGATGAAGTGGAAAGCCTACTGGAAGTAGACTTAAGGATGATAGACTAGAAGGGGAGGAACTCGAAGACTGTTTCAAGAGTCCCCTAGACAGCAAATGGACAGCGTATGAAGATCACCATTAGAGAGAGGAATGAGAGTTGGAATGGAGAATGTGGTTTCAGGGTAAAACTATTTAAGGTTATTCTGGATCACTATGAAAGAGTAAGGACATTCATCTAACATAGATGAACACGGTATATGCATTCAGAATAAGCACACATCGATCCCAGAAAGGAAGGAAGGAAAGAAAGAAAAAAGAAAGAGAAAGAAAAAGAAGACAGAAGAAAATGAAAGCATTTTCACACTGGACAGTGCTTGCTTCTCCCCTCCTCCACCAGGCAAGTCCTTGCGCATGGACAGGGAACGAAAATGGCCTCAGTTTTGTTAATGAATATATTTTTAAAAACATTCAAAAATACATTTCACAAAAAGCTGAGAAATAAATGACAAAAATGACAGATACGGAAAATAGAAGACAACATTAAAAAGAAAGAGATGCAAAATAACAAAACACGGGATAAGTCTATGAAGTTTAATATCTAAATTACAGAAGACATTAAGAGAGAAGATAGAAATCTAAGGGAAGAAATTACTCTTTATATACAAGGATATCTTCAGATAAGAGGGTGTGACTCTTTTTCATATTTAAAAGGCCAAATAGGTTCCCAGAAAAATAAAGAGGAAAAGAATATGAAGATCAATACCAAAGGACATTATCTTAAATTCTGACCACATTAGAGGTATAGAAGAATGTGACTTTTTAGTGTAGAAGATGGAGAAGGATATATATATATATATATATATCCATTTATATATATGGATGGATATATGAATGGATATCAAACGTGACTATATTGGACTTTTCAAGGGAAAAATTGGAAGCCATAAGGCTATCAAGTAATGGGTAACTATTATCCAATCTAGAATTCTATACCCCTCACTAAACTAACAACCAATGAATGGGAAGATGAAAAGGATATTCCAGTAGACAGTTCATTTTAAAGCTCACATCCACACTGCATTATAGGAAGCCATAGAGAATCTGCTTCTTCATAGCAAGGAGACAAACCATCAAAGGGGGAGATGAATGGATTTGAGGTAGAGGGGTCCAACCCAGGATGAGGCAAACAGAATGTCCTAAATGACAGTGACAGGTTGACAGCTGGGAAAAGGTGTGGGCACAAGACCATTTACAGAAGTACAGAAACTCAGAAGGTCTATGAAAAATGCCTTCAAGACAAACATTTTAAAGACTTAGGTGTGACAGGTTCAAGTTCAAATTCTGAAAGTGCTATGGTAATTCTAAACAAACCAACAAAAAACAAATATGGCAAGTTAGTAGATCGATTATACCAACATATTGAATGGATTTTTACAGCTCTGACAGTTTGTCAATGAATTAGTGAAAGGAATGTAGAAAATCTGTCCCCTTCCCTCCTTTTCCTGCAGAGAGGTTATAACTAAGTGAATTCAGAAAGTTGTTTCAAGTAGGAAAATATAATCAAATTATTACAGTGTAGTGATATGTTTGTGATTGAGGAAAGCTAAGCCTTCATCTTTTATAGCTAAACCACCAATAGTGAAAAGCCATGCAGTATCGGCTTAAGCATGTTATTTGGAAACAGAAGTAAATAGCAATAGAAGTAGCAAAAAGATCTATAAATGATCGCTTTGGGGAGAAATCAGAACAGGTAGAGATAGGTAAACTCCTATTAATTAATTTTTTTGTTACACATAGTCATATTGTTTTGTTCATTAAACTGTTTGGGTCTATTTTGTTTATACAAAAAAGTAAACATCCTAAAGAAAACAGAGCAAGTTCATCTGGATTTGCTGTTGATCAGATTTGTTGAGGAAGGTAGAGAGGAACAGAACACCTCCTAGCTCTAAGTTAGAGACTAGATTAGTTAACAAGGAGCCATGATAGGAAAGTTGTAGGTATGCCATGGTTAGAGATGAGGCAGGGGAGGGGAGGAAAAAGACTGTCCACATTGCAGAAATTCTCATTTGGGGGAGGGTGTGGGTGTGGTCGGAGGACACTGGTTCTAAGCCCCTCGGGATTCTACACCTCTTCTTTGTTCCTCATGTGTTTATTTACTTTAGCTCCTGAGTTCAGTGTCTCCATGTGGGGAGAGATTTGGCCACTGTCATAGTGGGAACTTCATCCTTCGCTGGCATAAGAAATCTTGTTGGGCAGGTCTGGAACATTCTGAAACTATTATGATGTGGCCAAAGGCTAGATAGGTTACTGTGAGAAGGTGGTTAAAAAACAAAAATCCTATGCGTCACGAGTCTATTTTTAGGAGTTTTATTCTTTTTTTAAAGTAAGGCTTACCTCAACACCATGAACAAGAATTCAATTATAGTTCTTTCTTTTTTTTTTTCCAATTATAGATCTTTGATGGAACCCATCACTTTATCATGTTTATCTTTTGTCGTTTATTGCTCTTGAATTTTTTTACATGCATAAGTTACATCTGCTTTCCAAGACTGTAAGCTTCTTATATTCGAGGGTGAATTGGAAGAAAAACATCAGAAAGTTTCTATCAAGAAGCTGTATATATAGAATAGGTGATTTGGAAGATGTAGACATTAATGATTTCACAACTCATATGGTGCTTCTTTGTTTTTCTTTTAAAATATTTATTTATCTACAATCAGAGAGGAGAGAGAGGGGGAGAGAGAGAGGGAGAGAAAGAGAGATAGATAGAGAGAGAAAGAGAGAGAGAGAGAGGGGGGGGGGTCTGGTAGGGCCTCCAGCCACTGCAAATGAATTCCAGATGCATGTGCCACCTTGCGCATCTGGCTTACATGGGCACTGGGGAATTGAACCCCATCAAAGGATTCCCCCATCTCTCCCTAGTGTCCAAGTCCATCTTCCACGTCTGTGCAGTTCACCTGACTTCGAGCAGGAACAAGTCTCTGTTCTCCTATGAGACTGACTTACAGAAGCACGTGGGCATATCTCGATGTTTATGTGGGTCCTGGGGATCAACTCAAATGGTTTCTCAGACCTCCTCAGGCCCTCATGCGTGCCCGGGGAGTGCTGTAAACCTTTCCAGACCTTATTTTTTTTATTTAAGTATTTATTTATTTAATTTATTTATTTAAGTATTTATTTAATTTATTTAAATTGTTGATTTTTACTTATTTATTTTGTGGTGCTGGGGATTGAACCCAAGGCCTTGTGTACCCAAGTCAGGTGTTCTACCATTAAACTACATATAATTTGACTTTTCTTATTTTAAGTTAAATTTATCATCATGTATATAGAAGAGGAATATAAACAGTAAACTAAAATAATTCCCATTATCACTTTATAGTCAGTTCTGATATTTTTCCAAGTCATCTATATTGCACTGTGCGCATCAACAGTGACCCTGGTAATTAATTTTTTTTTGTATTTAACAGATCAAATGTATTTCCCATTATGAGCTGGATAACTCCATATGCTAGTACATACTTAAAATATTTTCTTAGCAAAGTGATAAAGAAAAACCAATAATAAATTGACTTTATTAAAAAAAAAAACCACCTATTTTCCCCTAACAGGTTCTGTATAGTTCTCCTAGTTCAGGTGGTGAGACCCTGCCTGCTCAGCTGTTCTTGCTAACAGACACTTTGTCCTAAATCATGACGGGAAGGGGCTCTGCCTTCCCAGGCTGATACCTAGGATACCCAGTCACATTAGAGAAATTAAGCCCAGGTGAGGGAGAGGAATGGAGGATGGACATTTTGGTCAGGACTTTTAGGTTGCTCTGGTTTGGATAAGTGTTCCACAAAGACCTTTGTATTAAATGCTTGGCCAGCAGCCTGTGGTAGTATGAGTAGGCAGTGGAGCTTTTAGGTAGAGCCTAATGAAAGATAGGTCATAGGGAGCCTGTCCTGACATGGTTCTTTAGGACTCCCAGCCTCCTCATCGGACAGCCCTGAAGTGAGCTTCATCAGACCATGAAGTTCTTCATCACTTCAGATCCAGAAGTAGAGAGGCCAGGGGACCTTGCATTATAAATTCTACACAATAACTCTTTCTTTCATTTGATTTTAGGTATTTTATCATAGCAACAGAAAGCTGACTAACCCATAAATCTTCTCAAGGACTTTTTTTTTTGATGGTTTAAATGTCAGATTTATTAGGCCGTTGAGATGCATTAGAGGCTAACTATAAACATGGCACAGCTGACTTTATTCACAGTCGAGCAGAGAGCATGCTAACCTATTTGGTGGAGACTTGTTCTCTTGTTCCAAGAAAAGACGTGAATATGGGTTTTGGAACCTTCCTCTCTTCCATTCCATCTCCACCCATTTTTGTGTGTGTTTGTTTTCTGAAAAGGCAATTGGGCCTACTTCTGGACTGAAGTTTAGAACCATGTTGGACAAGGGGTCACCCATCGAAGCCCAGCCCATCAAAGGATTCTTCCATCTCTCCCTAGGATCCAAGTTCATCTTCCACGTCTGTGCTCTTCACCAGACTTGGAGCAGGAGCAGAGATTCTGACCTTCCTGGGTGTGATGTGCTCTTCTGGAACACCGCTCAGGGTACTGATGCCCAGTTTTCCATCTCCTCTTATACGTTGTGTGGCTTGAGTTTGGTCCTGAGCCAAACTTCATGTGGATGTGCACAGTAAGCTGGCTGGAACTCTGAGGACGGAAAGAGCAGCCCTGCCCAGCACCCCTGACACTGAAAACGCTGCTGTCTGTCTTTCCCCCAAAGGCAAACAACTCAAGGACTTTTTTAATACATAGAATTTCTTTTGAAATCAAACGTGTGAAAGTATTTTAACATATACTGGAAAAAGATTTTATAATCCTTTACACTGTATTTTCTTTTGAAGCAAGACCTTCAAACACCTACCCTCCTAATGGTCTGCATTTTAGAAATCAATATCATAGTTATTGCTTGATTTGAAGGTGGTCAAAAGCAAAATAGGTTAAAGGGTTCCTTCCACCTATCCACGGTTCCATCTTAGCCCTTGGGGTTCTGCTCTGTAGACATACTGAAGCTTTTTGTCTCTGTAATTGGCCACTATCATTTGTAACATTCAAACACTCTTCAAGTTCGCTCTTCCTGGAAACATATCCCCTGGGTCTTTGCTTGGCTAATTCTGACTGATTAATGTTCCTTCCTTTGACCCAGCTACCAGCAGCTTCTTGATGACAATCTCCTTCCACACTTTGCTTAAGGAAGACTTTTCCTGGGAGCCTTTCCTGACCCTGGTAACTAGGTGCTCCTGCCACAGTGTCCACAACAACCTATGCTTTTCCATCACACCGTTTTGACACACATATAAGAGAGGAGCTACGACAGGACTCCCTTAGAAGTTAAAGAAGATGACTTTTGTGTTATCCAGGCCATAGTATTGACCCATTTACAAAATTAGATTTATAAAACATTCATTTAAGTGGTTTTATGCTGATTTAAGGAAGTTTTTCTGAATTTTGGAATAATAGTCACTGACTTGGCATTATCTTTACAGGAATTGATATCATCTGGCTAGGTTCCATATAACCATTTCCTCTTGAAGTTTTAATGTAATCTTCTTTAGACTTTTAGACCTGGTCATGAACTCAGAAACTGTCCAGTCCAACTCCTCCATTAAAAATGAGGAAATTCAGTCCCAAAGAGCCCTAGTTGCTCAAATACCCTGGCAAGATAGTCATTCACAATTTGCCTCATTCCTTTCATTTTAGCCAAATTGTCTCTCTTTTCTCTGTACCATATATGCTCACTATGTCAAATTACTTGCAGGTTATCTTTCAAGAGGCTGACTGAAGCCTCTCAAGCTGTTTCCACCAGTACACCGTCAAGCGATTCATCATTCCTCTCTCTCTGTCTCTTTAGCATTTTTCATAAGCTTGTATTACACTACCCCATTCATATCATAGTAAATTTTGTTAACTTACAGTCTATTAAATTCAGAGCTTTGAGAAGTCAGCTAGTTTGTACTTATGGTCACATGGAAGTTCTTAATAAATAATGTTCAAACTTCAGTTTGGAAGATCATGTCACAAATAACTGATATATTGATAACAGGGACCTGAATCTCCTGACTTCCTGATCTGTGTTCTTTTACTCCTAGACTATTTCTGACTCATGTCATGCTAGTTTTCATGTTCCAAAAGGTCTTCTGAGGCAAAGCATTCATGAGCTAAATCAGAGGTACTTCATAATCCCTGCCCGGAGCCAGAGTTTACATCCCATTTCACTGTCTGATACCTACATGGTTCATAGACACCATGCCAGAGAAAAATAGTTTATTTGTTATCAGATAAACTTACCCCAACTATTCAGTACCAAAAGTCAAGGTTTTAAAAAAATTGTTTTGACACTAGCCTACAAAAGAACTATGCAAGGTTTGAGTATGGTCACATTATGGGATGCTTCATACAGAACTCAGCGATGACCCAAACAGATTAAAGGTCAGGAAGGTAAACCTAGGGCAATTGTTCTCTGAACTCTGGCACATTCTTACTGGGCTTCTGGTTTTTTATATTGCTTTTGGCGGTTTGCTTATGGTTTAGCAAGAATTGTGAAATTCTGAATAAAGTTACAAGAAGACAGAGTGATTGTCTTTCCACGAGTCAAATCCTCATTCTTTGCATTTTCAGAATTTCTTTCTTAACAATTGCAATAGTTGAGATGCATTTGCCACAGATGTGTTGACCCCACAATGAAAACAGAGAGTTACTAAATTAAATGGGATACTACATTGCAAATTGGTGGATTCTGACAGATATTGGCCCGCAGAATCATTTGAAAGGTAAAGACCTGCTTTGTCATGGAAAAGAAAAACATTCACAAATCATCTCTGTGTTTTTGGTCTTCCAGCTTTCACATAAAACCTACCTTACAAGCTGATTGAGAATTGCTGGTGATTGAAATGGCTTGTTTTGTATCCTTAATCCATCTATTTGACTTATTAGGTAGTTTTACACTCAGGTAGTGCTATATAAATCTGGGCAAATCAGTGTTACTTCAAAAGACTTGTGACCTCAATTATGCATGGAAAGGGCCCAATTCTGCTGGAATATGTACCTGCAGCCCCGATTGAAGCCTATGGGAATTTTGACTGTCAGGAAGGATGAAGATTGCTTAATGCAAACTGTCTCTCCATGTCAATGGAAGATCAGAGGAATTCTGGGCGCATCCAGTGATGTCGAAATCTGTCTCCAACAACAATGTTAAGGCAGGTTTTGTGACACCCAAGAGGGCTTCCAATTAACCATGGATTTTTTTGGCAAAATTCTTAAGTGATCCTCAAAATAAAATAAAATGTGAACCATGTCATCATTTCAGGAGAGAAGGTGGAAAGTATAAAATTAAGCAATATATTTGAACAAGGTGGGAATTATCTAAGTTGTAATGTTTTCCAGGTCTTTAGAGAATAAATAAAATGCTCAGCATCTTTTACATGTAGCTTGGCAGAAGTGGGTCAGTTTTTATTGACAGATTTATAAAGTGTTTCATCATCAACATTTTAAAGTGGGTACACTGGATTCTAGGCTAGAAATATTTTCCAGCGACAGAGAGAAATATCTTCATCGAGTATCCCCACAGTTGAGTTAAAAAAAACCAAACAAACCTGGATTGTCATCAGCGATTTATTTCATGTCTTTGAGTCCTAGTTTGCTCTTCATTAATAATAACATTAACCTTGTTGAATTATTTTGAGAATTAAATGGTAATTCCTATAAGACACAGCACAGAGTAATTATTCAGGAGGCTTATGGTCATATCAGAGTCACTGGGGCAAACCTACTAGTGCCTGGGTCCTACTTCTAACCAGTTAATACCAGAACCTGGCAATTCTAAGGGAATTCAATGTTGCAGACTACTGATCCAAACTATCTGTTTGGTTTAGCAATATTCATAACCTTAGCTTCCCATTAAAATCACCAGGGGACTTTAAAGATACTGATGCCTGGGTGTCCATTTCTGACTTAATTGGTCAGAGTCCAGCTTGCTCACTGAAATTAAAAATTTTCCATTAATTCTAGCATACCTAAGGTTCAGAATTCCTGAGAATCAGTAGGATAATATTTGTTTATCTTTTGTGGTTGCTTAGTGTAACTTATTTTCTTTAATAATGTAATCTTTGATTATGCCAGTAACACACGCCTTAAGAATTATCACATATAGAAAGCTATGAAGAAAATGAAAAAAAAAATCCACAGTGTCACTACTCACATGTGAACATTTTCAACTGTTTGTTCTGTTTCCTTATTTCTATACTAACTTGTTTACATGGCTGAGCTTACGTGGCATGTATACTACGTTATTTTATTTTTTTCATTTTAACATGATGACGCGTATTTTTAATGTCATTTTGTATACGTCTAAGGTATCATTTTAAGGAAGTTACACATGTTGATATAGTATTTTGTATACTTTAAAGGGAGTTCCAGATAAAGTATTTGGAAACTTCTCAGGGGGAATTTCCTCCACCAAAATCCCTCCTGTCAGGGTAGATGGTTGTAGCATTAAGCTTATGTTCAAGGTACAAATCAAAAAGTTGACAATGGGTGGGGTTGCCTAAGCGCTCCTAATTAACTGAAATATATCAATAATCTTTTCTAAGTGAGTCATGATATTAGGTTGTGGGCTTCAGGCCAGGTGAGGATCCAATCGGGAGACTAAACTAGATTAGTTCTCTGACATGGTCAAGGCAGGAAGAAGGAAAAGAACAGAGAGATTCCTAAAACCAAAGAAATAAATAAAAAAATTGGAGCTGAAGAGCTGCCGAATACTATAGATGACAATCATGTAACTTTTTTTCTTTTTTCTTTTGCCTTTTTCTTTTTTTATTTTTTATTGTCCATAACGAGTTACATTGTTTAGTTGGCCAACAATGAATTGTTATCCCCAATTCCCCAAAGCCCCCCCTCCTCATCCCCAGTCAGCTGGATATCCTCTTACTTGGGTCTTCTGGATCAGTCCTTGTGATGGGGACCATGGATAGCCTATTACTCAGCCTGGTTCTCCTGGCCCAAGTGTGTTGTTACTGAGGGGTGCCATGCCTCTGGATAGTCTCCCCCACCACAGCTCTCACAATCTTTCTGCCCCCTCTTCTGCTCAGTTCCCTGAGTCGTGGTGGGTGAGTATTAAGGCTGCTTTAATGTTGTGAGCTTAGGCAATCATGTAACTTTTGAGAAAACAGCAGAACTTTCCAGCTTCCTGCTTTGATGGAAAGAAGTATTAAGCAGTGGTTACATTTGAATCAGCTGATGAGGCAGAGATGGTCTATCACATACTTAGCCTTTGGAGTGGGCCTAGGAAATGAAGATAAACCTTCAGAAGGTGATGCCCATGACACTCAGTGGAAGTGGGCAGTGAGGCATCAGAGACTTGCTGGAAACTGACAAGTCCATCTGGAGACACAGACCATGCTGTTGAACACGGACATGAACATGGAACATCAGATCTGGGGCAGAAAGCTTTCCTTGACGCTCTCCAAAGTGGAAGCAGCCCCATGTGAAATGCACACACCTGTCTCCCTACAGTCAGACTTGTGGGCAGCCTGGAGTCACGTGCTTAACAGTGTAGTAATCATTTCAAGGATGACAAAGATGAGCCTGGATTGGAAATACACTCTGATCCTGGTCAACTTTTCCTGGATCCATTAGCTCATCTCCCTTCCCCCTTCTGAAGGTGGACATCTATTTTTCCTAATCTGTGATTAAATTTTCTGTTCCCTAATACTATTGCCTCATTTTAGATGGATGCTAATTTTGTTATGAAAACAAAACTATAAACAAGGAGATATGGAAGAAGGAAAAAGAACTTGCATGATGATAATAAAACTCACACTAGCCTTAATATCTGCCTGTGGACCTTGCGTGAGCTGGGTGTTGCTCATCCTGTGTCCTAACGCATTCTCTGCCTTTCCTGTCTCAGGACCTTTGGCCTGGATTTCCTGTCTAGAATTCTCTTGACTGTTTTCTCATCAGTTCAGCATTATGGCATCTCAGAGAGACCCTCCTACACTGGTCACTGGTCTATTATCAGGTTTGCTCCTTTTCATCTATTTTCTCTGCTACATTCTTCTGTTTTCTCCTTTCACAAGGCCTACCATCATTATGTAAATCTGGTCCTCACTGGTCCAGGTCTGGGAGTACTCAGTGGGACCCTGCCATCACAGAGCCTACACTTGAGCGTGGGGCCTAAACATTAACCAGAGCTTTTCACAAATCATTGCCAATCCTAATTCTGTAAACAGGCACACCTGACAGCCTACCCAACTAATTGGTAACTCAGTATTTCACTTTGGATGTCTCTGTAGTTTGAATATTTGCTCCCTGAGGGCAGTGCCCTGGTTTTCTGTCTAGCTCTGCAATGTGTCCTCAACAGCACGCACATTGTAGGGACTTGGCATAGGTCACCCACCAAAGGAATGCCAAGTATTTACATGTACTCTTAAACTTCATGATAACCATGGAAGCTATGCATCCAATTATCCCTATTTTATGGATTAACATCATTAAAGCTCAGCTAATCAATTACCCCAAGATCATAAAGCTGATGACAGAAGCAGAAATCGAAGCTAGTTCTTATCCTAAAAGCCACACCTGTGTCTTACACCAAAAGCACGAGAAAGGTGAAGAATAAATCATTGCAAATTCTTTTATATGACATAGAACCTAAGGTCATTGGTTAAAGTATTTTTACATGTCCTCCCGATAAAAAAACAAACAAAACAAAACCACTATGCAAAACAACCTTACAACTCCATTTTCCAACAGCATGGCAGGACCGACACATGCTAACCTTGCCAAGCATTCTCAGTTCTCAGTATTTGGTGATTGCAACATGGATTTCACTTGGATCTCTTTCTGTTTGGCACCAGCGTGATAACGTGAACGATCAAGAACAAAGCTGCTTGCTTGTGCTGCATTTGCTTTACTTGGCTGAAAGAAATCAGGTCCAAAGGGACACACGCCTTAACCCTTTCTGAGCTCTAAGAAGCCCTCTGAGCATAGGAAGGAAATCCTAGGGTAGTTTCTTCATCAGCAGTGCCAAATGAGGTCGCAAGAAGGTGCATGTGTGTGACTGCCTACATGTATGTGTGCTGATGCTTTCCTGTGTATTTGCCACATTTATTCTTTCATCCTCTCTCTTTTTAAAAAAATATCTTTTATTTATTTGCAGGCAGAGAGATAGGCAAAGAGAGAGAGAGAGAGAGAGAGAGAGAGAGAGAGAGAGAGAGAGAGAAAGAGAGAGAGAAAGAGACAGAGAGGGAATGGGTGGATCAGGGCCTCCAGCAAACAAACTCCAGATGCATGCACACCTTTGTGCATCTGGCTTTTCATGGGTACTGGGGAATTGAATTCAGGTCGTCAGGTTTTACAAGCAAATGTCTTAACTGCTGAGTCATCACTCCAGCACTTTCATTCTTTCTTTATCTGGATCTTGGACGATACAGGCTAGACTTCAGTTTCAGAGGGAAGAGGCAAGAGTATGAAATAGAAAAAGCGGTGCAAAGGAAGAAAGAGAATACATGATGAGTGAAAGTTTTCTGGTATAGATTCTTGGCAGACACACTGACCTTAACATAAAGTCTGCCCATCAGCTCCCCCATCATAGCCAAGGATTGTTTTAGAGCTTCCAGAGATCTCCTAGCTTCCCTTTAGTCTGGTGGCTGTAAGGACTGTCTCCTAAATCTCTACACTTATATGGATTCCCTTCATGGACTTGGGTGATGTTTAAAACTGTCACATGCAGTGGCTTCTTTGAAAACTTAGGCCAATCAAGTGTAAACTTATCTCCCCCAAGTGATTGAAAATACTTACATTAAAAAAAGATTACCTCATGTTTTTAATTCATTTACCTGTATTCCACTAGACAGTAAACCTTACTGACACTCTTAACTTTTTTCAACAATAACTGTTTTTGCCAGACTTAAAAATGACCCTTTTATTTTGCCAAACAATAAACTCTTGGCATATTTGGAATTGTGGGGTAAATCTGTGCCCAGGCTTTCAACACTTTCTTCAACTGGGACAAATGCCTTTCTGTGCTGATACTTGACTATTGAATCCAGTCTGCATTCTAGTCATGTAATCCTTAACAATCCAATTCCCCTTTTAATTTCCATTTCACAACCTCGGTTCTGTTACTTGTCTTCACAGAGGTCAAGCGAATATCCAGTAGAGATTCCTCTTGACACACTGCGAGAAAAATCCTTTGAGCCAGATTGGTTATAGCTTTCCTCTGGAACAGAAGTGCATTAGGCTATAGAATGCTATAAGTCAAATGTCCACCTGGCTTGTGGGTATCTAAGGCTGTGTATGCAGAGCTGATCCATGCCTTTAGGGGCACTGGACTTCACAGTTATCCCCACAGCTCAGCAGAAGAACTGCAGACCTCAGCTCATCTCAAGATGCTTTTCCAGAACCTTCTTGAGAGTGGGATGATTCTGTTTTCATCCCACTATAGGTGTGCTCAGCGATCAAACACAAGAACCTTTGAGTCCACCGGAGAGACCAGTGCCAGGTGTCACAGATTTCCTTTCTGAGGATGTTGGAATCTGCCTTCCTCAATTAAGCCCACACAACCCCTTCATTGTGTGGCCCTGAGCAGGCAGTCTGGGACGCCTCTACTTCTAGGCTTCCAGACGTGTGTCATTCCCAGTGCATATTTAGTAGCACATAACTAACTGCCTGAAGTAGGGAGACCGGAATGTGAGGCATGTCTCACCGAGGAGTAGGGTTTTTATTTTAAAAAAAAATCACTCCACCGTTAATGGAAACGTTCACCTCCCAGCCCTATTCTTAAAAGTAAATAAATAGAAGGAGTTCTCCATGTGAGAGGCACAAGGGAACTGGGAATATTCATTTCCATGAAGTCACTCACAGCAGGCCTGTCTGGAAAACTGCTTTCATCTCCTGCAAAGAGAGGGGAAAATGCACCAGCAAGAGGGGTTAAAGACCAGGACTTTCGAATACAGGGAGGATTGGGGAAAGTAATCCATCAGTCAGGTGAATTTTGGCCAAACCAGACTAATTTCTACACTTCAACTGAAGATCTACTGCGCAGAGACCCCAGAAGTCTATTCTTATAAAGGAGATACAACTAGTTCAACTAGCTAGTCAAAACTGGACTTCCTGTAGTACCAGCGTCCACTGGAAAGGCACAGTAGCCAGCTTCCATATTGCTCTGGCCAGAGAAGCTCCATGTTTTTCTGCTTGATGGAGCGCAGTCTATTCCAATGCTTTCAGCACACACCTACTGACCATCCAGGGCATGTCTGGCAGGATTGTAAGTGGTGATGAAGTGATCAAGGTAGACACGGCCTTGGTCCCAAGGAGCCTGTAGTCTGTGGGAGGTTCTTTGTAGGCTGATCGAGAGTGCTGGTCTCACCTTTGATGATGAATCAAGAAAAGAGCCCACAAGAGGGCTGGCGAGATGACTGAGCAGGTAAGACTGCTTGTCACCTAAGCAGAAGGAACTCAGTTTGATCCCCTAGCACCCATGTAAAGCACTTTGCATATCCACACATGCCTTTAACCCTAGTCTTGATGGGGGCAGAGACAAGAATTGTTGGGGTTTTCTGATTATCAAGACTGACCAAACCATGGTTCCTCCAGATTCAGTGAGGGACTATTTCAAAGACACAGTGTGGAAGAGCAAGGCAGGAGGACCCCGGATGTTTGCCTCTGGCCTCTGTACACATGTGTGTGAGGTGTACACACACAGCACCACATGTACTACAAACATTCTTGCCAAAAAAAATAGCTAATGATAGAGCCCTAAATTTTGATTTAAACTTCTTTCCTCCGCCTTTCAAGTTCAGACAAGAAAAGAAAGAACAAAATATTAGAAATC
Organism: Zapus hudsonius; assembly: GCA_004024765.1. Taxonomy (NCBI): domain Eukaryota; kingdom Metazoa; phylum Chordata; class Mammalia; order Rodentia; family Dipodidae; genus Zapus; species Zapus hudsonius. The sequence continues at coordinate 39,789 of PVHP010000178.1, forward strand.
AACTCAGCTAGAGAGGTGTGAATTTCAGGCTATGAACTTTCCCCAGTAGGTTTTCTCTTACTTCCATCCTTTTAAGGACTTTCTCCAGATTCAGTTGAGACACAGGGAACATCTTTCCAGACCAAGGTCTCTGTTTCCCCTGGGGCCAGAGGACACCCTGCCTGAAGCTTCTTCCTCCCGTTCTTCTCTGTAATTGCAACTCTTGCATTCTCTCCGACATCGCTTCTCCTTATTTCCTCCCTCCACTCTTGTCTGTGGGAGGCACCGTTTCCACCTTCATGTCTGTCTGCTCACTCCTGTGCCTTACCCCTGTGTCTTTCTGGAGGCCACGCTCTTGGATCGCATCATGCTGGAAAGTGAGGAGGAGCCTGTCTGAAACTTGTCCATTGTTCATTTGCTTCTGTTGGTTTTCCTGTCCCTCTTTCCTAACATCGGATTTCCACTTTTGTCCTGGTTGCTTGCCCTGGCTGCCATCTACACGGTCTGCAATCCTGATGAGGCTTATATGGAGAAGTGTGACCTGCAATGCTGGTGACTCAGGATGTGCAATGTTCCTCAGCTAGTCCAGACTGTGTCCTACCAGGGAGCACACACAAGCATAGCTGGGGGAGATCCTGGCTCTCCTCCATGGTCTTGAAACACTTCCAGCATTCTTCTCCCACATTCTGTCTACGCGTTCACTTGGCATCTCAATGCTTAGCAAGACAAATGATAGAAGGAAAGCAAAAAAAAAGTAGCCTCTTCCAACCAAAGTTCTTCTTGAGTATTTTCTGAATCTTTTCTACGTCCTTTGATGTCCTAGCACCAGATTCTCTGGGATTTATAGTCAAGACAGTCAGTAATAGAAGCGAAGTCCTCTGCAACCTCTTCTCTCATCCCAGCACTAAACAGACCCACTCTGCTTAGCTTCCTAGGAGGAGGATATCCAGCTGATTGGGGATGGGGGGAAGGGGAGGCATTGGGGAATTGGGGATAATAACTCATTGTTTGCCCACTAAATAATGTAACTCATTATGGACAATAAAAAAAAGTCACACTCAAAAAAAAAAATAAAGGAGATCAGGCGTGTTTAGGGTGCTGTGGCTGCAGACCTCACTGTGTGTTTTACTTTATCTGTATTGGACAATTTTATTAAATTTGAAGGATTGATCTATCTGTCAGCACTGAGGCAAACAGAGGAGGGCAGGAGGTTTTCAGAGATTATTAAAGTTCAGTTTTCAAGTGAAGATGAAATGATATGAGCAAGAGTCTTGAGAAGTTTTAGAAAACCTAACAACATAATTTCTCCTAATCACAGATACAATCTGCAGTGGTGCGGGCTTTGGAACAGTGTCTATTGCTATGAAGGGGGAAACTGTTTCTGGAAAGGGAATTGGTTCTGTGTACACTGCAAACGAGTCAAGAGCCAAATCATAACCCTGCTTCCAGGTACCACTTTGATTCCAAATAGCTCAGCTTATCCCAGTCACATAAAACTCAAAGTGGGACGGAAAGTTTGAGTTGTTTTATTGAAAAATGTAATAGGGTATCTTCAGGGAACTAAGGTTTTGGTCCTCACTTAAGAGCAGTTAAAAAATAAATAAAATAAAAAGATAAAACTGCTATAATAAAGTAAAATAAAATAGAATACATCTAACAAAGAAAAAAAAGACAGCAATTAATGTCCCATGGTGTTGAGGGCCTTTATCAACTATGTCTTCTATCTCTTCTGATAGCATATTTTCCATTACATCAGCTTCAAGCTTGTGGGCTGTCCCTTTCTGCTGGACACCTTCTCCTTCAAAGTAAGGGTAGCTCTGGTGGATGCAAGGGTTGGCTTTGTACTTCTTGCAGCTATGCAATAATAAGGTCAAGGTTTTATTTGCTGCAGGCAGGTCGTGATGGATCTGAGGGTGCTACCACGGGATATCACCCAGCTGAATATTCATGCAAGGTGAGGTAGTTTACCAACATGGAAACAATTCATACCAAATCTGAGTGTTCTGCCAGACAGCATTCCCCATCAGAGCTCCACCTCTTTGGTTACAAGTCAGGACATATCAGTGTCAAGAGATGACGCTAGGCAGTCTGATACAAACATATACTCTGAATAACTCCAGAAGGGACAGTGACTGTTGGGATTTTACTGTTCAGTTTCTAGAATAAATGAAAGTTCTTCTGAGCAAGAGAAAGGGCACCAATGTTAGCAGTATTCTTTCTGCCTAAACTTTGTCTGGTGATTCTCAGGGATGGGCACTGCCTTGTTTGTCTATTCCCATTCATGTCATGTTCTCAACAGCGCCTAGAGGCCCAGGGAACTTACATTATGTGTTCACCTTCTCTGTCTCTCTGTGCTGGGCCAAGAGTAGACTTACAAAGGTTTGAATGAGTTTCAAAAGGAGTTATTCTTTACATCCAATCTAATGGTAACACCTTTCAAAGTCTAGCATGTTCAGTATTTTTAGCTGGGCAAATAATAAATAAATATTTTAATTGTTGTTACTCAAATCTCAAAGACCCGTCTTTCCTATAGCTGTTGTTGAATGAAATGGGCAGTTTTTGGTCCTCATCTTACATAGTTTTCACATAGCATTTAATGCCAAGCGTACCATTGTGCTTTTTCTTTCTATAACAACACATTCTTAAGATTTGGGATGCTCCAATGTCCTTTCCTTTGAAGGTTTCCTTCAGTCTCTTAGGAGCTCCAAGAGAAAGCCTCAGGCCATCATGATCTCTTTCTCAAGAAGGCCATGTTTGATCTGCCAAAGTATATCTAGAATGCGACCAATGTGTCTGTTTGACATCCTCAGCCCAGCCACCACCTGTCTGGCTTTGACTGTGATTCTTGCTTGCAAAGTGATGCTCTGTTCTTCCCCATCTGTGCCAACAGGCTGGACCTCACACACCACCTATGGAAATCCAAGACAGATCATATGTAAATCTGCTCAGAACCTCTCTAAGCTCCTTATATCACTCAGAATAGCAGTCAATGGGGCTAGAGAGATGGCTCAGCGGTTAAGGCACTTGCCTTCAGTGCCTAAGGCCCTGGGGTTCAATTCCCCAGGTCCCACATAAGCCAGACCCAAAAGGTGGTGGCCCTGGTGTTCTCTCTCTTTCTCTCCTTGAAAATATTAAAAAAAGAAGTCAATGTCCTTGGGGACATTGGGGAGAGGACAAGGGGATTAATTGAGTAAGGTATAATGATATATGCTTGAAGACTTTATAATGAAATTCACTAGTTTATATGATAACTAAAAATAATTAAAAGGTGAGGAGAAAGAAATCAATGCCCTTATGATGTTCTATGTGGCCTTGGATGACTTGGTCTCTCTTTTCAGCTCTATTGGTCCTAATTCAGTGACAGGGGAGATTTTCCCAGCATTCCTGCTCTGTGCTTCCCAGATAAATATGTGGTATTTTCCCACTTGCTTCTTCTAATCTTTACTCAAAACACCAATATGAATTTCTTAGTGAAGCCTACTTTTGTCACTCTAAAAGATTGCACCTTATAATACTTTCTAGGTCATGTCACTATTAAACAGACTGTGCTTTACATATTTGGATGGTTTGTTTTTCTCCTACATATTGATGGCTCTAAAATAGTAGGAATTGTCATTTATTACTATTATCAATATTGTTCACTGATGCATTATTTGACATGGGAGTTCAATAGGCATTTGTTGACTGAACCAATGTTGGTGTTATCATGGCTTTCCATCAGTCTTTTTTTAATTGTCATACACTGAGGATCTATTGCATGTTTAAAATGGTTTATCTGCAGATAACATGCCAGGCTGACGACTCCATGGAGCTCCAGAGCTGTATGGTTGAAATGCTTCCTAGAATTTTTTGTTTTGGCTTTTGCATGAACTATAACTCATTGTCATACAAGTGGCCTAAAGTTATTGAAATGCAAGTCTACAAATTCAGTTGTACGGCTGGCTTCAAGTGTGGCTGAAATCAGGGCTCATGCAATTGTCACCCAATGTGATTCTGCGCTCAGTTTCACTAAGCTGTGTCTCTTTTGCCTGTATTCTTAGATGATCTTAGATTGCCCATACCTCATATCCTTACTTCACTAAATGTACCACAAAGGAGATAGCCTCTTCTAGAGTGATTCCCATGAAATTCTTGATTTTTAAAGACTCGCTGTATTAGCTAAGGACAAATGGGTCCTGCCTCCTGCCTTCCAACTGCTGACACAGATGTATACATTCACACACTGGCCTAGGGGAATTCCAGCATACTCGGGGGGCTCTAATCCAAGACATGTGCCCTGCTGTGGACACATGTGCAGAGGAAAAAGGAATCTTTCAATGAAACTTGGAGATTGTTTTCAGAATGGAAAATGGACAGGAAAATATTCCTCATCTTTGTACCATAATCTAATTGCTCAGTCATTAAGTAATCTTGTTTCTCCCCCTCTCTATTTCTTATTCATTATAGAGATGGTAATTCCTTAATGTATTTTGGGTTCATCTACACTACCTTTTCTGCATTCCTACTACCTCAATTCAAGTGTAATCATTTTACATCTGGACCACTACATCAGCTATTGAAATATTCTTCCGTAGATGCATTCTGGTCCTATAGAAAAAGAATCATTCCCAAAATGCACAGAAGGTCCTCTCCCCTGCCTCCTCTGTCTCTCTCCCTCCCTAATTCTATGTCATGGGAAGGAGACACACTGTATTTCACTCTAACCCATTTCTGAACCTCACACCCTTGCACCAGACCCTCTCCAAACCAACTGTTTCTCCCCAATTATGCTTTTCCATGTCCATGGCTTTGCTCATACGAGCAAATCATTTTGCTTGGAAACGTCTTTCCCTGGCTCCATGCACACATGACCGGTAGGTAGAGCCATATATTCTTAAATATTCAACCAATGTGTTTTGAGCTCCACTGAGTGTCACCTGTCTCTGGTTTCTTCATCAGTTGCTCAGGCATCCCAAATAGGCTGCACCGAGTGAGAACTAGCTGTTACTTTCTTCTGTTTCACTGGGTGCCCTCGTGGAATACTGCCTGTTATATCTCTGATATCTTGCATTTCTTGCTTGGCCTTGGTACCTAGTAGGCCTTCAGTAAGTGGTTATTAAATGAGTAAATAAAATACAGATTACCAGAGTTAATACTTGCTATTTAAAGCACCACTGATACTAAGCAAGGACATCATAAAGTGATGAAAGAGAAGTGTGCCAGCAAGTTGGAGGAGGTGGCTCAGTGGGTAAAGCACTTACTGCACAGGTGTGAGGCCCTGAGTTCAGATTCCTAGACCAAAGTAAAGCTAGATGCAATTGCATGAGCACCTGTAATATGAGTGCTTTTCCAGGGAGCTGGGAGGTGGAGACAAGAGAATCCCTGGACAGCTTGTGGGGCCAGCTAGCCTAATTCTAAAGAGTCAAATCTTGAAAATGCATTGATCAAGGAATGAAGGAATAGATAACAAATATATAAAAGTACATGAGGCAGTCATTTCATCTATACTTTGGTATTTTGTTTATTGGGAGAGTCATTCTTCATAATCACATTCAATTTGCTACTTTCTAAAGAAATGTGTGTGCATGAATGGCTTTGATCATGGGAAATAGGTTACTAAGTGTGTCAAAACAAAAGTTACCAAATGTAGAGAACTGACCTTTGTTAGAGATTACTTTTACAGCCCCAGGAAAATCCCAAATCAAAGATTTGAAATTATGCTTTCCTCATAATTGCTAATAAAGATTAAACATTTATAGAGAGAACTGCAGGCAAGATAAATCGTCATTTCTATGAGAAGCCTGTTTACACTCATTCTATACACAAGCAGCAGCATTGTTTGAGGGTTGGTGGTCAGTTCATGGGTTCACCAGCATTCCAAGAAAATGTCCAAACACATTCCTCTATAGTGACGTGGAAGGACATCATTTCTTCGGGCGCCAAGGCAGGGCAGAAACCCCTCCTTTAAGTGTTTGTGTTCATACTTCTGCAGCACTGGTGCTTACTTGCTGACATTTGAATGATACAATTCTAAAACATAGTTTATGAACTTTCTGTCCTACATTTGCTAGGTGATAAAATTCTTTCATTACCTTGATAAAGCATCACACCGTCAATCGGAGAAAGTTACTGGAGGTACATGAGCTGCTCTATCTTAAAGGTAATAGGCGTATTTATCTTAATATTCTGTGAAGCTTAAGATTTCCATTCAAATAAAAAGGAGCCTGTCTGGTCACCTATTAAGAAGCCACAGAAACAAATTTCCCAGGAATGCGTATATTTATACATTATAATACATGTTCCTTGGAATATTCCTAATGAGGCGAGATGGTCAGAATTCCACCATTCCAGGCATCCACATGGGTGGGCCCAGACACAGCATCCAGAAAGCATAGCTCCAGAAAGCTACAAAGACAGCTGCAAACCACCCAGATGACAATTATTAAGAGGAGGGCAAAGAAGGGTGATTGAATTATTCATCTTTTTCACAACCCTCATCTTCCTAGATAATAGCCACATTCACGAATGCCATTTTGGATACAATTGTGTGTTGTGGGATTTTCCTTGAAGATAAAAAGCCTCCCTTCATCTTTCAGTTTTCCCTCAGGTTGAATATTTCAATCTTTCTGAGAACTTGACTCTGTAAAGAATTCTGTATCTTGTTCTGGGACCTACCAGACAAGGATATCCTTTCTGAGCTGTGATATTCTCATCTGCCCAGCTACCCCAACTGTCTTGTCTGATGGCTTTCTCAATTGTGTATGTGTCTCACTGCACAATCTAGTTCAGAAAACTGCCGAATTTAAAGCAGCTCAATGAACAATTTGCTACACGTTTAAAGCAGCACACAAATGCATTCTGTAAGATATTAGTTAATTCACCCAAAGCATTTTTATTTATCACTTTCACAGAGTAAATTTTCTTCATAAACAGAGGCATAAAAGTGTTTTTTTCTCCTGGAGGGCTCGCCCTGTACCATGAGCACCCAACTAAGAGATCCACTTTCTTAATCTATGGAATATTTTTAGAAGGAGCTAGTTTAACCATTTTGCTAAAGTGAAAGTATTTGAAAACTGGCTTAATAAAATACTAAAAGAGAGAACACATAAAACAAAATTTGATGCTCATAAATAGAGCATGTCTGCCTTTGTACACTATAACGAATAATTTTATCACTCTGTAGTGCCTTGTTTTATAAAAATAGCATAGTTTTAGGGTCATATTGTTTTTTTTTTCATGATGTAATCTACATATAACATGTTTCCAAAAGACTACAAAGAATAGAAGTGATAGACCTCAGAAGAAGCAAACACTGTTCTTTGGCTAAACTGAGAGGTTGTGTCCATCAAAAAGCCTACTAAATGCACTTTGACTAATGCCAATCTCACTTTTGGTTAGAGAAACTTCTTGTAGATGGAAGCAAATATGGGGGATCCCCAAGACTCACCAAAATGACAAGAAGAAGAGAAAGCCCTGTGTGCTGGATAGGTCATCTATCATACCCAGCCCGGGCTCAGGGGACATAGCAGAGGTAGTCACAGGAAGAATATGAGTTCTGTTCTCACTGCCAGCCAGAGAGCAGGCTCTGTGGACCTGCTGGCAGACACTGAGGAGACTCAAAACTCACCAAAACAGAAAACGAGATACTGTTGAGAACTCCATACTAAAGGAGATTTCTGTCACACCCTCTAAGGCTCAGAGAGCAGTGTGGAAGAGAGGGCAGAATGTATGAGTCACCAGGTATGTAGGTTTTCTTTGGGGCACTGTACTTCCAAAAGGAACCAATTGGTGCTTTTCAGAACCTTTTTTGGGTTCTGGTTGATTCATAAGACTTTCAGAATGAGACAATAAAATACAGAAAGGACTTTCCTTGAAAGAAGAGCCTCCTCAGGTTGGGGACAAGAACATGATCAAATTACTGTATATTCATATATTAAAGTTTTAAATAAAAATAGTGAAATGAGATTAAGACATTTTATAGAGACCCATCATGTGGTGTTTTAGGCAGGGAGGGAGCTACAGAGGGCTGTATGGGAATGCTATAGATTAAAGAGCTAGGTATACTTTTACTGTTTTGTATTTCAATTTAGCCCTGGAAAATAGATCTCAGTTTGAAATATCAGAATGCAAAGTCGATGCCTGGGTTATTCATTGTGGACTTAGTACAATGAAATATTCCAAACCCAGAAACTTACCTTCAGACGCATTTGGGCAGACTCATCCCAAATTCTTTAAACCTTTTCTCTAAATTGTAAATTTCACTGACTCCTTTTTTGGGGGAACATGCAGTGAACATTAAAAGAGTAATTTATATACTGCAAACCTTGGCCATGACTCCAATTCAGAAAACATAAGGTACATTTAACATTTTATGAAGAATGTGTCAGAGTATTAAACTTTGGTAAAAATAACACAGGCTAAAAAATAAAGTTAATAAGCACCATAACATATCATGAAATAAATATTTAGGATACTTGTTAAGGTGTTTTGTAGATTTCCTAATTTTCTTTAAATATTTTCAAAAGCTTAGGTCTCAAAAATTGAAATACTAGTGCTCCTGTAATTGCTCTATGACAAACACGGAAAAGTAGAAAAGCTGTTCCTCTGTAGTCTCAGTAGCACCTGCCAGCTAAAATGAACAGGAGCCCGGTGTGGCAGCGCACACCTTTAAAGAATCAATCCCAGCACTCAGGGAGGCAGAGGTAGGAGGACTGCTGTGAGTTCCAGGCCAGCCAGAGACTACAGAGTGAGTGAGTTCCAGGTCAGCCTGGGCTGAAGTGGGATCTTACCTAGAAACAAAACAAAACAAAACAAAACAAAACAAAAAAAAACCTCAAAAAAACAAATAAACAACAAAGCCCCTAAACAAACACAAACCATAAATAATAAATAAAAATAAAAAGAATGAAGGGTGAGGATCACATGACTTCTTAAACTCAGTGTCTGTGCATCAAATTTTATATTACAGAGAATATAGAAGATCTTTTCATATGATAGTAAACGCCATTCAGCAATGCTTACGATTATTTCCTTGTGTTTTCTTTAAGCAGAGGAAAAGGATGGGGAACCTTAAGGGAGTGAGAGCAAGCCAATGGGCTTTGACACCTCCTTTTTGCTCTCAGCCTGCACTTAGGGAGCTGATGGGTATGGCTCAGCACTGTGCAGGCCCCTGGCTGATTTCTGGAATCACACACTGCTTCCTCTTCTCTCTACTCCATGAGTGACTATGTTGTGTTAAGCATGGGGAAAGAAATGCAGTTAGTGTTGAATGTGTAATTTCATAGTAACAGAGGTTTAAGAATGTTAAAAAAAAATACCAGGCAGGTAGGTGCATTGGGACATGGGAGTTAAGGAAAAGGAATTTACTTTGTGGATTCACAATTAACAAAGGGATAATGGAAATTCAGAATGCTCAGTACATTTTCCATCTTTCTTTGGGATTTTGCCTTACGTGATCTTTTCAAATTTTAGAAAAAATAACTTCCTGAGTTCTTTTATGTAAGTGTTGTGCAGGATAGTAGCTAGTCCAAGCTCTCCTTTTTAAAAAATTATATTTATTTATTTGCAAGGGGAGAGAGAGAGAAAGAGAGAGAGATAAAGAGAGAGAGAGAGAGAGAGAGAGAGAGAGAGAGAGAGAGAGAGAGAGAATGAGAATGGGTGCACCAGGGCCTCCAGTCACTGCAAACAACTCCAGATGCTTTATGTGGGCACTGGGGACTTGAACCCTGGTAGTTAGGTTCTATAGGCAAGTGCATCTCATCCTTTTCTTTTTTTCTTCCTTTATCCCTTTCTTCCCTTTTTTTGGCTGTGTCTGTGTTCATGTGTGTATTCTACAGCACACGTGTGGAGGTCATAGGACAACTTTGGGTGTTGGCCCTTTACACATTATTTGAGGCAAGGTCTCTCATTTACCACTGTACTTAGCAGGCTACATGGTCAATAAGATTCTAGAGGATCTTCCTGTCTCTGCCTCTCTTTTCATCATAGACATGGTGGGATTTCAGATGCTCCTGCTCCAGTATCCAGTGTTGCATATGTTCTGGGGAATCTGGACTCAGGCACTCATATTTGAGGGATAAGCCCTTTATCCATCTCCTCAGCCCGGCCAGGCCCTTTGTAGGCAATATTTAGTCCCAACTCTTGTTGAACGATTCAAGTTAATTTATCTCATTGTATCATGTTTCTTCACCTGCTGAATATTGATGACTGCAGCTATTTGGAGAGAACTGTCTATAACAGTAGATATGATGGCAGGAAGTAGAAATTATCACTCCCAAAAGGTAATAGTAGATAACATGTCTTTTAAATGCTCCAAACACTTATACTATGGTTGTCTGGGTCTTGGTTTGGGTGGATTAAATGCTCTTGTAAGTTAAGGACAGTATGATATAGTGAAGACTTCGAGAGATTGATTAAAATGGTCCACCAAGTTGCATGTGTGATTTCGAGTCTGGAGCCAGCTTCTTGCTTCTGTGTAAAAATCCTGTGCTCAGGACAGAAACTGGTGCGTGATAAGACCTCCAACTTTTCTTCTTTGATTTTTAAAAAATTTTATTATCCATAATTAGAACCTCCAACTTTTGATTGACAAATGGATCAAGTAAGATTATAACTGGGAAAGTAGGAACAATTATAGTTACGCATAGCCAAACCAGCACCTTTAATTACATCTCCTTCAATGAATGACCCTGTTACAAATGAACAGCTCTACGGCAAGAAGAGAGTTGTCAGCGATGAGTGTCCCCTTTCTTGTAAGGATGACATTTATGGAGGAAGAATTTTTGTAAAATACTATAAGTTTTCAAGACCAACCACTTTGAAAATTTAGTGTGTAGAAACGATGAAAGCATATTTATGAAAAATACACATACTTCTATTTATACATCGATTCCTCCAGAGATGGAACGAAGACACAGATTCCATGGGGTATTCTGCTTTATCTGTATTCCATTTGTATTTTCTATGCAATTCACATTTTCAGTTTTCATAGCATTAGGAGTCCTGAAATGTTCTCCGTGAATTTAATTTCTTAAACTTCCCCAATAGGTTTTGGACATCATAGTCACAAATCTTAAAAAGGCTAATTCTAATGATAAAGGGTGAATGAATACATAGCAACATAATCGGCCTCATTGTGGTTCTTGGTAGTGAAGTTACTACAGTTTGACCAAAAGATGGCAGTATTCATTCGGAAAGAAAAACGTTAAAGAAGAAAACAAGATCCTGCCATGAACATGCTTTTACATCCAAAGTCTTCATAACCACACTGTTCTTTGATGATGACACTATTTTGATTAGTTATTTTCTGATATTATCTTTTCAAGGTGTAAAATGTGTCCGTCCTAGGGGAAAAAAACTTAATTATGGTAAGCTTTTCCCTGTTCTCATAGGAGAAGAAAGTCCTTTGAAAGATTTAATACTTATTTAAAGGCTATATAATTTTAAATCAGCGGAATATTAAATCTCTTTGGAAATCAAGAATACATACAGTCATCAAACATGGTATCCTGAAAGGAATTAAATGTGTTAGATTTTTTGCCCCACATATAAAGTGAAAGAACATTCTTGTTTTATTTATATATGAAGTTGAGTGGCAGCTTGGGTACATTCTGATGCCCTCTTCCAAAAACCAAAGTCTGTGGCTCTATCTCAGTTGCAGACATAGCACGTGCAAGGCCCTGGGCTTGAGCTCCAGAATGGCACCTTTGCACCAACCTAGGCAAACTGACAAATGTTATCAATTATAATTCTGTTTTAAACGTCATTGTTACTTTTTAATTCAAGTTTAGTATTTGTAATAGGGTCAGTTGTAAGTCAATATACAAAATGTTGTAATGATTTATTATGTCACCTGATAAACATTTGTTCTGACTTAATTTTTAAAAAAAATATTTATTTAAGGTAGGGTCTCACTCTAACTCAGACTGACCTTGAACTTACTCTGTAGTCCCAGGCTGGCCTCAAACTCACAGGGATCCTCCTACCTCTGCCTCTCCAGTGCTGGGATTAAAGGCATGCACCATGATGATGCCTGGCCAATGTTTTTAAGATAATTCTTCTTTTTTCCACCTATTACTCAGTTAAAAATTCTACCCTTAGCAAGGCTAGTCAAGGAACTGAAAGGTTATCATTATCCAACTTTGGGCTGTATACACACAATTTTAACTTGCTTGTACAATTTTAGTGAATTATACCAAGCATAATGCTATGACCTTAATAGTGGTGTTTTATAGTCCCCAAAGTATCTTATCTCCGATGGTAGCAGAGAGAAAAAATGTGTTCCTGGCATTTATAGTCATAGCTGGGGACACAGATCATGCAGTAGGATATTAAAATTAAAGTTTTGACTTCAAACCCAAAGATGACAGGTTTGATATAAAATTGAAATGTTCAATAGACTAAGGTGTTGAACTTGGAAAATTATTTGGAGGAGAATACATTAGAGGACTCTTATACATGCAGGGGTGTGTGTGTGTGTTTGTATGTGTGTGTATGAGAGTGTGTGAGGTGTGTGTGTGTGTGAGTGTGTATGTATGAGTGTGTGAGGTGTGTGTGTGAGTATGTGTGGTGTGTGTGTATGTGTGTGTGAGTGTATGTGTGAGTGTCTATGTGAGTGTGTGTGTATGTGTGTGAGTGTGTGTGTCTCTCTCTGTGTGTGGTATGTGTGTGGTGCTTGTGTGTATGTGTGTGTATGTGTGTGTGAGTGTATGTGTGAGTGTCTATGTGAGTGTGTGCTTATGTGTGTGAGTGTGTGTGTCTCTCTCTGTGTGTGTGGTATGTGTGTGGTGTTTGTGTGTATGTGTGTGTATGTGTGTGTGAGTGTGTGTGGTGTGTGTATGTATGTGTGTGTGAGTCTATGTAGGGGGTAGGTTTGAATATAAAATGTCCCCCACAGCCTCAAGTATTTGTGATGAAGCTTCCTAGTTAGTTGCCAGTGGGTGGAGCCTTTGGGAAGTAGAGCCTTGCTTTAGGAGGTGTGTTGCTGGGGTGGACCCTGGGATTGATCAGTCCAGCCCACTGTGTATTCAAAGCTGGATCACTCACATGGTTTCCTTTCTACTCATGTAGAAATGTGACACCCAGTTGCTGGTCTAACATGTTTAAACTTCCCCTCAAAACTGTGTGCCTTTCCTCCCATGAGCTGCTTCTGGTTGGGTGTCTTGTCTCTGCAATAAAGGTAACTCTCTATCATATGAATGACCAAGAATCAGGTTGAGAGTACACTTAGCACCAGAGCACTTTCCTAGCATGCAGGAGGGCCCTGTACTCCATCTCTAGAACAAGCAAGCAAGCAAACAAACAAATAGCAGTTTGTGACACAGAAAATCAAACTTGAGTGTCAGCAAGCAAGGCCCCATTGAAACAGAGCCACATCCATTCCTTTGGTTTGAGAATCTCAGTGGTAAATTCAAGAACCCTGGTGTTCAATCTCCAGTATTGAAAAGAAGAGCAAGAAATTAAGACAAACAGAATGAGAGAAAAAAAAGAGAAAGGAGAGAAAGAAGGAAGGGAGGGAGAACAAAGAATCAGAGGACTTGGGGAAAAGAATCAGACTATCTGGTTTTGAAGGCAGACTTTTGTGTCTGTGATTCCCCCACCACTTTCCCAAAAGAAAAGGTTCAGGAGGTGCCTGTCCCTCATTTCAAGGCTAGTGAAAGGGACTTCAAAGGGACTCAAGACAAGGGCAGCGTGATGTGAGCCCTGCAGCATAAGGAACACAAGCCCAAGCTTGACTTGGTGCCCAGTGGGTGATGAACCAAAGGAGATGCAGCTGTTGAAACATCAGCCGGCCTCCTACATCTGGCAGGAAAAGAACAGTGCTGCATCACAGTACCATTTAATGACCTGTGCACAAAACTAACCAGAGCTCTGAACAGAGAAGTTGAAGTGGCATCCTCACGGCTGTGGGGAAAGCTAGTGTCTTTCACAAGTACATATACACAGGCCACGTTGAGGGATCAGAGGTGTGGTAACTGATCTCCGGCATGGTCACAGTGACCCTGTCCCATGGCATAACTGTCCTGGATCTTCTCTTCCACATTTACCGGGATTGATTTGTAGGGCCAATGCAGTGCAACAGATAATATAATATGTGACTTTCAAAGCTAGCACATGGACAGTCTCTTAGTTTGCTCACGGTGAGGGGAGCCAGCTGTTATGACAGGACAGCACTTTTCTGCTTCATAAAGAGGCGTAGGTAGAAGGAGTCAAGTGAGCCACTTTGGAAATGGGTTCCTCCACTCCTTTGTCACCTGACTGTAACCCTATGAGAGACCCTGTCCTGTAACCACCTGAATAACCAGCTCCAGAATCCCTGAAATCTGCAAACCATGGGACAAATACATGAGTTAATGCTCTTTTAAGCCACTAATTAAAAGGGATTTTTTTTACACTGTAAGAGATCATTGAAACAAAGTTTCTGCCTAGGAACACAGTACCTCTGTAACACAAACAAAACAAAGCCAAGCCCTAAAACATGACAGAGCGTGGGAAGACTGTGGTACCAGCAGACAGGTGGATACTGACAGACCTGGAGGAGGGGGCTAGGGAAAGACTAAACCATGTCAAAGATACTGTTAGCATTGTCTGATAGACTTGGAGGAGGCTTTTGGTGGAAGATTAAAGAAAAGTGGATAGAATGTTATTTGATAAAGCAAACCCTTGAAAAAAGAACAGCAGAAAGCTTAGCCATACTGTTGCATGTAGTCATGTAGAAAGTGGAAATTGGCGATTTCCAGGCTGGAATGCAAGGTACTGCTTGACTTCTTCTTCCCCCACTAACATGAAAGGAGAGATTCTACAGCAGGACTTCTTAAGGTTTTTCTACTTGTGACCCCTTTATGTTTGAGTAATCTTACATAAGCCTAGGTATTTTAAATAGGCATAGACATCAAATATTCACTGATCATAAATCATAGAGTTCTTAAAAACATTTCGAACTATTTTTTATTAAAGATGAAAGCAAATTTGCAAATTAATGGGATGCATGTCTTTATTTTCACGTAAAAAATTAAATCTTGGCTGAATGTTTGATACTGTAGAACACAGATCATACTTGAAGCTTTTTTCAGAGTTGATCTATATATTGATTTAAAATTGTCAGTTCTGAGAATTCCGCTTTGTATTTGTAATAAATATGGAAGAAGCACGCTCAGGACCATTTCAGAAATATTTTGTTGGAAATTCTGTCCTAATTCCAAACTGAAATTCATTTAAAAGAATTTTTTTGTGTGTAGTACCTATGGTGTGTGTGTGTGTGTTCACTTGCACACATGCAGATGGGGTGCCCCGTATGGCATTGCTGTTCTATTTTGGCATTATTCTGCCTTATTGTCATGGTTTGATCCAGGTGTCCCCCACAAATGAATGTGTTCTGGGTAATTGATCCTCAGCTGATGGCAGTTTGGATTTTACAAACTCGATGGAGGTGTGCTGTTGGGGGTGGGCTTATGGGGATTATAAACCAGCTTCCCCTTGACAGTATTTGGCACACCTTCCTGCCGCTGTTTCCAGTGCTGTGGCGGAGGTGATGTCCACCCCTCTGCTCATGCCATTGTTTTCCCTGCCAGGATTGGAGTCTCCCCTCAAGTCCGTAAGCCAAATAAACCCATTCCTCCACAAGTCGCTTTTGTTTGGGTTCTTTCTGCGCAGCAACTAGAAAGCTGACCACAACAGTTATTTCCTTGAGACAGAATCTCTCACTGAACCAAAGCTGTTATTATTATGTTTGTTTTTTTGGTCAGACTAGCTGATCAGTGAGCCTGGTGATTGTCCTGTCTCTACCTCCACCCCTCAGAACAGGCTGCAAGCATGTGTGGCTTTCCTATGCCTGATGTTTTCTGTGGGTCCTGTGGATGAACTTGATGCTTGAACTGCACGTGCTCTTGACCAGTTTTACAGCCTTATGAGTGTGCCAGTCTGGAAGTGGACGTCGTGTCCCCAGAGCTTAGATGACAGTGTCCCAGCAGATCTCTGAGGGAATTCATGAAAGAGCCTATGCTAGAACCTGGATACTGAGTTGATCTCAATCTCTTGACATACCAGGAATTGTGGGGAATTTGCTTTGGTTTCTTATTTAAGTTTGTATGTATTGTGTTACACAGCTGCAATGAAGGATGAAAGAGCTTTAGTCATCTTGCAGCCCCATGCATCCTGCATGCTCCCGTGGGGAGGACTGGTGTGTTCTTTTAGCACTCAAAGGACCAGCTGGAAAAGCCAAGGAAATGGAACACTCCCCAGTCACTCAGCTTCTGATAGCAAGCCAAACTGAGACAGGAGGAAAGCCCTCTTTCTCAGAAAGATAAAAGTAGATCGAAATACTCTTATGGGGAATGAACCCTCTAATTTCTGAATCAAGACTAACATTTTGGAATTTAAAATAACTATATTACTTAAGGGTCTCCGGTAATGGTCATAAAGCTCCCAAGATTTTCTTTCTGATTTCACTGAGTTAAGTAGTGCATGGTTATCATAAGGCAACATTCTGAGGGAAGCAGTAGTACAGAAGGATGTTGAATTAGAAAAATGTCCTGGGTTAGTCTTTATCTTTCAGTTGTTGCTAAACTTTCTAAAATTATGCACACTTACTTTATCTTTTTCTTTTCCCACTCCTCATCTATATTTCCCACTTTCGTCAATGACCCTATTGCTCTGGAATCCATCTTTAATTCTCTCCTTTTGCACATCCTTTGCAAAAGGTCAATTTTCAAACTCTATCAGTTCTATCTCCAACAAGGCATATGAATATATATCTATGATCTATCTATCTATGATCTATATATCATCTATTTATTATCTATCATCTATCTACTATCTATCATCTATCTACTATCATCTATCTATCTATCTATCTATCTATCTATCTATCTATCTATCTATCATCTATCTATCTAGCTATCTATCTATCATCTATCTATTATCTATATATCTATCAGCTATCTATCTATCTATCTATCTATCTATCTATCTATCTATCTATCTATCTACCTATCTATCTATCATGTTTGCTATCACTGTCTGTTAGGGACTTCCTTCTCTATGACCCAAATTCTTACAAAACTTACATTATTTATTATTTTCTGTCTTCCTTTGCTGCCTACAACCCCTCATACTCTGAATTCCTTTTCTGCACTACTTGTAGAATTTGAGTTTTGAAAACATAAATGAAATAACTTTATTTTCTTACTTAAAGTTACTCACATTTCCATTATAGTTTTTTATTTTTTGGTCAGAGTTTCAAAAAAAATTCCACAAACTTTCCCTAAAGCCTATTCTATCCACATTTCCTGCCAGTTGTAGCTATAAATGCCACATTTTAGTAAAATTAGATTACCCAGGGTGCCTTGTACAGATTGCTTGTTGGTTCCTATGATATTTTTACATGCTATTCCTCTTCCCCTTCCTTCACCTGGGAAACTCTTGTTCTACTGTTATATCCTCTGGGAAGTCTTCCCTGAAGGATTCCACATTTTTTTCACTAAACTTTTATACTTCTTTACCATCTAATCTTTATATTTGCCAGTAAGTGTAATTTGACATGGATTTTGACTTCTTTTCCCAGTCACATGGTTAGTTAACTCCTGCTTGCGTCAGAATGCATGGCCCTTGGAGATGAAGGCCATGGAATGTGGGGTGGACACTGCCTAGCTGCTCCCAGAGTCCTTGCTCTCCTGATGCTGGAGAATAGTGTCTGCCAACTATGGCAGCTGCTTGCCCTGTTGAGAAATGTCATTGACCTCAAAAGACAGCCTCATTCAAGGTGGTGTCACTAAGGTCAGAGGTCGGTAACTGGCTGGTGCAGAGAGAGAGAGGAGCAATTCCAATGCATCAACCTATAACAACTCAGAGGGCCAACCAAGCCCCAAAGCCCTGTAGAGAGTCTGCTGAGGGTGTCTCCACACTGCATCACACCACATCACACCACACTGCAGCTCAGCTCAGCTCTACCCTTCCTTGCCCTTCCTCCTGTCCACACATGCCTATCTTTGGAGAATGCTCACCAATACACCATTGCCAGACAATTGCTGGTCACGGAGCTGGAATACAAGCAATCTGATCATGTCATGCCCCTCATCCAATATCTGCTACAATGGTTCGTGCACAGACACAATAGCTTCTTCATAGCCTTTAAATATTTTTATTTATTTGTAAGGAGAAAGAGAGAGTTAGTTAGAACCTGGGCCATCAGGCTGTGAAAACAAGTGCCTTTAACTGCTGAGCCATCTCCCCAGCCCAACTTCCTCATAGCTTTTGTGGGAAATGGGGTTGGCCTCATAACATTAATAGTATTACACTTAACCTACATTAAAAATTGAAGAGGCTTTTTATTAAACTTACTTTTAAGAAATATTTTTATTTATTTTTTTTTTGCAAGCAGAGAGACGTAGAGAGAAGAACTACAGAGAGAAAGGGCATGCTGGAGCCTCAGTCTAAATTCTCTGAGTGCTGCAAATGAACTCCAAGATGCATGCGTCACTTTGTGCATCTGGGGAATCGAACCCAGGTGGTAGGTTTTGCAGGCAAGCTCCTTAACTGCTGAGCAATCTCCACAGCACTTTTTAAAAAAAGTTTTTATTGATAGCTTCTATAATTATAGACAATAAACCATTATAATTCCTTCCCCATCCTCCCTCATATTTCCTCCCACTCTCAATTAGTCTCTATTTTGTTTTGGTGTCATTGTATTTGACAAGGCTTTTGATTAATTAAAAAGATGGGATTTGGGGGCTGGAGAGATGGCTCAGCAGTTAAAGGCACTTGTTTGCAAAGCCTGGTGAATTGGGTTCAGTTCCCCAGTACCCAAGTGAAGCCAGATGCACAAAGTGGCACATTCATCTGGAGTTCCTTTACAGTGGCTAGAGGCCCTGGTGCACCCATACTCTCCCTCTCTCTTTCAAAAAATAAAATATTTTATTTTAAATGGGATTTCATAAAGACATATATAGATCAATAAAACATATATATGGCTGATGCATTTTGTTATTTTACCTTTTGGTTAAAGTAATGTATTCAACTCTTATAAAAGAAAATTAGACATCAGTACTAGTAAATTTTTTTTCTTTGACAAATATGTAATCTTTGTTTTTTATAGCTACATGAGAAATAATAAAAATGCAAATAAAACCTGTGTAGAATGACCCATCATGTTAATATATACAACACTGGATTTAATACTGAAAGAAAAGCTACAAATGTGTCCAGTCAGAGAATGATGGCACAATTTTGATGTTTGCCCCAAATATGAAATTTTAAATTAAATACTTGGTTACCATTTGCTCAGGAAATATTTTAAAACTACCTTCTCTTAGTTCCTAGTGTAAATGTTCATCTGTTATTCTTTAAAATTCTAACTTTATCCTGTAATAGAAGCAGAAATAGAAGTACAGAATGAAAACCATTACACCTCAACACTCCAGGGCTAACCAAGTTTAAGTGCTCTGATCTCTCACTCTGGTCTCATTGTCCCTCTAGGATTCATGTCTCAATGGTGGGGAAGCTTAGAAATGATTGCTGTGTGCTTCTAATAGGAAAACTCTGCATGGCTGTGCTCAAAGGCTGCCTGGATTCACACAAAAATCCCTCAGCATGTCTCTCTCTCATAATTTGTTTAGTCTGAGCTTTAAATGAAATCTGTGCTATGGACTGCTCAAAATACATAAAGGAGATAAAATTAAGTCTGGCTAGAATAGGGGAGGAAGGTAGTTCCGAGGTCCTTCAGAGTACAGAATATGAATAGCACTGATTTATTTTATGATCACCACTTGATTGTGTGATCTTCTGTATTTTATAATGTAACAGGGTAAATGTTCATTCACTCAATTACTATAGTCTTTTTATTAAGAACATATCTCCAAAATAAATTAACAAAACCACAGAATGTGTAGATATCCATTTACAGTAGACAGGAAAAATTAAGAGTTGGTTTCATGAGCATCAACAGGTTTTCTATGAAAGACACTAGCCTAGAAGGTTATATGAATTGTGTATACTACCAGTTATGATGGAAAGCTTGGAGAGTCATTCAAAAATATAAGTGGTAACGGCCATTCAACAAATATGGGGGCTGGGGAGATGGCTCAGTGGGTAAAGCACTTCCCCTGCAAGCATGAGCACCTGGGTCTGGACCCCCAAGCAGGGCACTGCAGTGCATGCTGGGAATCCCAGCTCTG
>PVHP010000178.1:60014-186503 GCA_004024765.1 Zapus hudsonius
TCCCCTCCCCTCCCTTCCCTTCCCTTCCCTTCCTTGTTTGACAGAGCTTCAAAATGTAAATTTGCAGTAGCTGTCCTGCCTTAGCCTCCCAAGTTCTGGGACTACGGGCATACACCAACCACTATGTCTGGTTAGCTGTTTTTCAAGTTTTGTTCTGGAGCACTGTAAAGATAAACATTAAACAATTCCCCTACTTTCATACTTTTGCTTCATGATTTGAAGGATTTAGATGTACCATTTTCAGAATACTCAACTGGTTGGTTGATATTTTTCATTTTTCATTTAGAAGTTTGGTGTGTGGTAGGCCTAGCTGACAACTATAGTCAAAAAGGGCCCCTGTGTACACTCTGTCTATTTGGTATTGACTATCCACATGGAATTCCTGGTCACACACTTCAATTGGTTGCCACTGTCTAAGAAGTGAGATCAGAGGCCACGAAAGGCCAGAGGTTGAATTAATTATCAATGTGCTATAATGATTGTCAGAAAATATGGTTATTTATTGTATATGTAATTATAGCCTGGGACAGCCAGGTTGGAAACGGGAGAAGAGGAGGATACGGAAAATGACTTCCTGGTTCTTATTCCTGCTCAGCTCTGTGAATTCTATTCCTGGTGCTGTGATGTGGTCTATGACATGGCTTGCCATTTTATGCTGTGCAGAAGTAACTGGAAGTTGGTATTTCTTTTGGATGAAAATATGAGCTGGATTCAAGAACTCAGGTTGGCGCATGGAAAACTATTTTTTTAACTGAATGATGATAACCTGTAAAGTATCTTCTAATGATCATATCTCAGGCTGTGGAGATGAGTTTTGAAAACTGCTTCTTGTAAAGATGGCTTTTGAATGTTGTTTGTTGACTTAATAAAATCTATTCAATTTAAACTGCTGTGTCCTGCATCTTTCTTTTGGTTTTAAGAAGTTCGCTTAAGATACCTAGTTAACCAGATTAATACAAATAAGCAAAAAGAAAGGGGGGGGGAGAGAGAGAGAGAGAGAGAGAGAGAGAGAGAGAGAGAGAGAGAGAGAGAGAGAGAGAGAGAGAGAGAGAATCTATTGGCTAACCCCAAAATTATTTAAATATCATGAACTTAGAATTTAATATTAAGGATCAGTATTCATGAGTACACTTTAGACTTGTTCTTAGCAAAATGAAACGCCTAGATTTAAAGTGAAAGATGTGTGAGGAGAGGAGATGATAGGAGAGATTAAATCATCCATTCCAAACCAGCTTGTAATGAGTTACCTTGTAACCAAATTAAAAATGATGCCAGTATCTTAAAACATACATACATACATACATACATACATACATACATACATACATACATACACACACAGGGAGAATTCTGAATCTATTCTAAATAGAAAAGCAAATGGTTATGGAAAATATTTCTTCAAATATTTGGAAATATTTTTTCAAAACCTAGCATTAATGAACCATGCATTTATTTATTATATCTAAATCTAAAATATATGAGTGTAATCCTTCAAATTATAGAATATTAAGTGATTTCTCATTTTAAAAAATCATTTTTCAGCTCTCTGGTTGCAGTTTATCTTTTTAAAAAAGCTATAAATCTTAATCTTATACTTATTTTTCATTAACGATAGTTTAGTTCTGGAATCACTGTTCTTCCATATTTTTATTAATCTGCTGTAAGGCTTCACTTGACATGTGACATATATATTTTTTATTACTCCAAAAATACCCAATAAGGATTTTAATGAACAGAGAAAAATATTTCTTTAAAAAATCTACATTCTTTGATGGTATTGCTTAGCTATGTCAAAACAAAATTGCCACATTAAAAAGCATTAAAATCAAAGGCAGTTTTATAAGTCTATTACATTTTTATTTGAATTTATTAAGTATAAACTGTACTAGCTCAAATTTTTTGATGTTTGAGATGACTAAGCTTTTTAAAAACCTTCTTTCATGTATATGCTGTAATTTATGTAGTGTGTGTGGGTGGTGTGTGCACATGTGTATGCAGATGTATGTGACCCGTGGGGATGCTTGTGAAGGCCAGAGGAGGATACTTTGAAAGTAGTTTCCCAAAACAGTCTCTTTAGTGGCTGCAAATGAATGTCCATCTGGTTTTATGTGGGTGGCTGGGAAATTGAACTCAGAACTTCAGGCTTTGCACACAGGTCTTTAGCCACTGAGCCGTCTCCTCAGCCTTGAGACAGAATCACTCACTGAGCCTGAAACTTGTTTTTCAGTTAGATTGACTGATGAGTGAGCCTAGTAATGCCCCTGTCTCCCTGGAGTTACAGGCATGTGGGGCCATGGCTGAAGATTAAACTTGGGTGCTCACACTTGTGCAGCAAATGCTCCTATCCTCTGAGCCATTCCCCAGCTCCAGCTTTCATTAACAATTCCATGTGCCATTCTCTCCTTTACACAGTGGGAGAATTCTGAATTTTCATTTCTTAGTGCACAAGAGCTAATAACATGTGACATTATGAAGCGGTATTTTGACTTTAGCCAATTTTGTACATTATCGGAAGTAGGAAATAAGTAGTTTGCATGTAAGGGTCGCTGTGATTTGACCTCACCATGAACAGATATGTACTGGGGACATACTCAGACATTTCAACAAAAGTCTAGACTGACCTAGGAATTTTTAGAATTATTGGTAGAAGCAGCTAAAATATTAGATTGGCTATGCAATGGATTCTTTTCTTTCTAAAAATCATCCAGAAATAATCATAGATTCTTAGAGTAGGGCGCATTGCTGAGACTTGACTTTGACTATCTCTAGTAGCTTTAGGGAGGATTTGTTCTGAACTCCTCCGTGATGGTTTAGTTTTGTTGTCAACTTGATCTGTTAGCAATCCACAGTAATCTTGAGTGTTGTGCAGCAGATTTCCTCATCATTAAGGAGAGAAAGGAATCTCAGGGGATTTAGGAAGTCATGTTAGCTAGAAAAAAGCATCCCTTCCCGGGAGCGCAGTGTAGGAAGGAAATTCCAGAGACTCAGGAAGTCAACAAGTCTGGCTTGTTGGCTGCAAGCCTCTGCCATAGGCTATATAAAGGGCAGGGAAATCTCTCTTCCTCCCTCCCCAATCTGTTCTGTTTGCTGGTGTGTGTGTGTGTGTGTGTGTGTGTGTGTGTGTGTGTGTGTGTGTGTGAGTGTGTGTGTGTGTGGTGTTGGCAGTGGCTTTTCTCTCTCTGCTTGTACCTGTGAAAGAGGGCCAGCCTCTTTTGCCATTATGTAACTTTCCTTGGATCTGAAACTTCTGTAAATCCCTTCCCCCCCATTTGCCTGGTTTTTTGGGGGGAGCGTACATCCCAGTGGTATGTGGTTGACTACGACACCCTCCTGAATGGAAACCTGTATCTAGTCAAGTGTCTTTCTGCCAGCCGATGTCTCCAGTCCCTCCATGAGTGGATGTTTTTCCTGTCACCTGTCTCAACTGTACTTTAGTAATAACAACCGAAAGACTAGATGTGCATTCAATTGATTGAATCAGAACTATTGTTGATACCATGAGTTAGTATAATCTACATACCATTTCTTTTAAAATGCCATAGCAGTCACAAATACTGAAGTCAATAATTTCTTCTCTTCTAGATGTCAACAATCAAAGGCTTGTTTTGAACTCCAGAATGCAGTACATTTTGAAATGCATGCTGGTAAATTCCAAATCTTTAGGATGCTTAAGATGCACTCAGTGATGTTCTGTCCCAACTTGCTCAAGTGACTCCAGCTCGCTTCACTGCTGTCAGAATTTTGTGTGCCATCGGGAACTAAAGGAATCTCTTGGGTGGGAAATTACATGAAACTAAAATCACATCTGTTACAGTCTTGCTGATATTTTCAGTTATTCTACATAGTAGAATGCTAGACTGACTTTGTTTCTTCAGTTACACACTTTACAAACAAAATTGGTGCTTTTCCTTGTTATCTGAGTCTTACAGTTTCCTTCTTAGGCACAACTAATAATGATTAAATGAACACCTGCATTTATAAGCATCTTTAAGAAAAACAACACCACAGAAACCTCTGAGGTAGAGAAAAGTTGAACCGTTTTCTTATAGATCTGGAACACAAGGATGTTCACTTTTATTGCTCTTATTGATATGGTACTGGGAATCTTAGAAGGATGAGGCAAGAGGCAGCAGTAAAGGGATCCAGACAGGAAGGAGGAAATCCAATTATCCCTTTTGCAGATGACATGATCTTTGATGTAGAAAACATTACAGACCCCATCAAAAATGGTTGGAACTGATAAATGAATTCAGTAAAATTACAGAACACAAAATCAGCATATAAAAACAAGAAGCATTTTTAGTATTCCTAAAACAAACTGGCTGAAAAAGAAATTCAACAAAGCAATTGCATTCACCACAACCACACACAGAGATGCACAGAAATAATTACTCAAGATTAAGTTTGACTAAAAAAGCAAAAGGTCTTCTGTTGTATGGCGAATTCTCCTGCATTGGAAGCAGCAAACGACTATTTTCAGCTTTATCAAAAGCAAAAACAATACACAAGAGAAGGGTGTGGGGATGGTCATCAGACCCCCACCTTTTATCTCAGGTGGCTCCTGTGTCAGCTGTTTAGAAAATGCACGAGGTCTCATGGTCTCAATGGGCAAAAGATCAAGGGATGATGAGCTCCACAGAAGAAGCTTCATTGGGGGTCTCCATGCTCTGTAAGTAAGCCCTCATGCCAAGACAGAGGTCTGGGAGTGAGAGCATCTTCTTGAGTAATGCCAACATAGTGAGCCCCACTGAATGCTGCCTTAGGATCTCTGTGCTCTGTAAATAAGCTCTCACCTTGCAGCTGGGGGGGGCATCTATTTGACATAGGAAGTCTCATCAAAGTAGTTGCTTTGGTGACTCCACGTTCCTGTGAATAACCTCTCTCCATGCTCTGTAAGTAACCTCATTGGCTCACCAAATGGACATTGGTGCAATGATACTTTGGCTTGCCATCAGAGCCCTATCTGGGGTGAAGGCATGTGTTCATGTCTCCCCAGGGGAAAAGTTTTCTGGGCCATCTCCATAGTGAACAATGAGAGAAACTATAGTTATTACACAATCATCCCATATTCACTGATCAGAAGAATTACATTGTTAAAATGTTTATCCTATCCAAAGCACTCCTGATTCAATGCAATCTGATCAAAATAATAATGACATTCTTCACAGGCATGGCAAAAGGTAAAATAATTCACATGGGGCCCAAAAAGACTCAGAGTGGCCAAAGCACTCCTAAGTAAACAGAACAAAGCTGGAGGCATCACAATATTTGGCTTCAAAACATATAGCAAGGCTGCCGTGGTCAAACCAGCATGATACTGACATAAAACCAGCCGACTGATTTTGACAAATAGGCCTAAAGACATACCTCAGAGAAAGGATTATACCTTCAATGAATGGTTCCATGAAAACTAGATAGAAGAATGATAGTAGATTCCTGCCTCTAATGATCTACAAAAATTCAACTCATCATGGATCAAGAATCTAAATTTGGGCTGGAGTTGGCTCAGCAGTTGAGGTACTTGCCTCCAGTGCCTAAGGCCGCGGGTTCAATTCCCCAGGACCCACATAAACCAGACCCACAAGATGGTGGCCCTGGTGCTTTCTCTCTCTCTCTCTCTCTCTCTGTATCTCTGCTTGACAATGAATAAATAAAATATTTTAAAAAAAGAATCTAAATGTAAGTTCTGAAACTAGGAAACTACTGGAATGTAATATAAACATTTCATGACAATTGGTACAGACAAGAATTTATGCAATTATATTGATTACTTTCTCGTTACTGTGACCAATTCCTGACCAATTCAAATTAAGGGAGATGGGGCTTATGTTAGTTTACAGTTTGATGTTACAGTCCATCATGGTAAAGGTAGACATGGTGGAAAAAGCTTGAGGCAGCTGATCACATTCTGTTCACAGTAAGGATGCAGAGAACAACAAATGCTGGTGGTCAGCCAGGTCTCTCCTTTTTATACATTACAGTATCCTGGCCCATGGAATGGTGCCACCCAATCATCATGATCCCTCACAGGCAAGCTCAGAGGTTAACCTCATCTAGATAATACCTTGCTGGTGATTCTAGGTCCCTTCAGGTGGACAGTCAATATAAACCAGCACAGCATTAATGTGTGTATATGTATGTGCATGCCTGTGTGAGGGTGCCTGAGTGTGTGTGTATGTGTGTGTACAGTATGCACTTATGTATGTGTGTATGTCTAGAGACCAGAGCACAACCTCAGGTGTAATCCTCAGGAACATGGTCTATTTCACTTGAGA
The DNA here is from genome assembly GCA_004024765.1 of Zapus hudsonius. Classification (NCBI taxonomy): domain Eukaryota; kingdom Metazoa; phylum Chordata; class Mammalia; order Rodentia; family Dipodidae; genus Zapus; species Zapus hudsonius. The sequence goes on from PVHP010000178.1 coordinate 66,290, forward strand.
CAGGGTCTCTTATTGGCCTGGAGCTCACCAATGAGGTTAGACTGCATGGCCAGGGCGTCTCAGTGATCCTCCCATCCCTCCCTCCCCAGTGCAGCGATTACAGGTTCCCTCCTCCACACTTGACATTTTATGTGCGCCATGGGGATCAAACTCACGTCCTCGTTGCAAAGTGAACACTTCACTGACAGCTAGCTCCCTAGGCAAAATTCCCAAGGCCATGTTTTTCAACTTAAACTCCAAAAGCAAATGCCACCAAATGAGACAAGTGAATTTATAGCAAAGCAAGACATTTATGTGTAGCAAAGAAAATACCAAATAATGAGACAAAGAGAAGAAGAGAGGAAACATTTGCAAGCTATCCATCTACCATGGAATTAAGATCCAAGATCTATAAGAACTCAACAGAAAACAAGCATTTTGATTAAAAATTGGCAAAAAAACAAAAATGGTGACTATGTACACAGAAAATATTCAACTTTACTAAGCAGGGAGATGGAAATCAAAATCCCAATGAGGTATTATTTTATTCTGATCAGAATGGATTATTATAAAAAAGATTAACCCCCCCCCCCAGAAAATGCTGGTAAGGATGCAGATAAAGGGGAACTCATATACTGTTGGTAAGAATTAAAGTACAGAGTGACCCAGGATTGTCACTACTGTGTATAAATCCCAAGGAAATGAGATCATCTTATCATAGGGGCACATGCCCTCACGTATTCATTTTAGCACTGTTATCAATAGCTAAGAGATAGAATCAACCTAGGTGGTCTTGAGAAATGAAAGAATAACAACTGTGGAAACATGTACACAATGGAAGAGTTATTCCTCCATAAAAAGACAAAGCCTATCATCAGTGACCGTATGAATGGAATCAGAGGACAGCATATTAACTGAAATAAACCTGACACTGAATAATACATACTACATATTTTCATTCATTGGTGGAACCTGCAAAACAGTTGATAACATGAAAACAGTGAGTAGAGTGGATGTCATCAGTGATCAGGAAGGGGACTATGTAGAGAAAGGTCAGAAAATGGGTAGTAAAATAGAATTAGAAGAAGGAATTCATTTTGGTGATCTATGGCACAGTGGAGTGATCACAGTGTACAACAATTTATTATACATTTCAAAGTAGCCAGAAAAGAATTGGAAGGTTATAAATGCATCTGAATAATAATACAGAGGAGACAGAAATGGCAGTTAGGCTGATTTGATCATTGCATATTCTACATGTGCATCAAATTATAGCATATGCCCTCTAAACAAGTACACATGTGCCAATTAAAAATTAAAAAAAACACACTGAAGTAAAAATGTGAAATGAATATAGAGAGAGCTGTAAGCATTTCTTGCTACTGTTATTATTTCAGGGTAAATTAAGAAGCAGGAGACAATAGAGTATATTGCACACAGTTAATTTCACTCTGTCCATCCAACTTTATTTTGGAGTTGCTTGTAGCTACGTGGCCACACAGATGTGTAAGGATTTAAGTGCATTCAGGAAATTCAGCAAATTTGGTAAACTGACTCCTTATAGTTAGTGCATTCTTTTACATCTGAATGCAACACTTCAATAAAACACAGAGGATCAAAACTCAAAAATCCACCAAAACAGAAACCTCTGAATTTGTGGTTTGTAGTTTTAAAGTCTTTCTGGTAGGATCATTATATGGAGTCATAGCCGAACATCCAAAGCCACCAACAACATCAGACAGAATGATATCAGTATATTGCTTTGTAGTGCATTAAAGAAACATCAGTAAAATGATACACCAGGATTTGCTTGCAGAGGATTAGGAGTCCATGCCAAAGGAGCTATGTTGGAGAGACACACCAAGGACACTTCTCAATAAAGTACCAGGCTTGTGGTTTTTTTCCCCCATTGGAGAAGATAACTTGCACTATTTTCATTTTTATGTGGAATATGTATTATAAGTACATTTGAAATTTCATGTCCAAGTGGTAAAAATCTGAAGATTATTTATTAGCCTCACTAGAATAAATATAAAAGGAGCTCTATTTGAAAATGGGTGCTAAGCAATGCCAAAACCTTACACACAAAGAAACTCCAAATACATATCATGGTTGCCATTATCACTAGGTTTTACAGCAGCAAATTAAATGGAACCCTAAATCATTCCAAAATAAATATAAGCATTCAGTAAACATGTGATAGATGTGGAGTGTCTCTTTGGAGTTTTACTCCCAATACTTCCAGTACTAACTAAATTCATTCTAGGTGGGTTTGTTAAGTGTTCATAAAACTTCATTTCTATCTTATATTAAAATTGAAAAAAAATTGAAATTTTAGCTCATGATAACAATTAGAGTTCTATGGGAGAGTAGAATTTTCTTCTTTTTTACAAAGCTATTGCATTTCATTTATTCTCTAAGCTCTAAATTCATTTCTTATAAAATTGATAATATTCCTCATTCTAATATTCTAGCCACAAAATGTACTCATGCTCAAGAATCATCTTCAATTTGTAGTAAAAAAGGGAATACGAAGAATAGCCACAGTAATAACAAAATAAAACAAAACACTTGACACAAAGCTGAGCATTTTTTTCATGTTGTTTTAATTCTATTGGCCATTTTCTTTAATAAATTTCCTTAAAGGTTATTTTTTTTGACAGTGGAGTTTTTTTTCTTGGTTGTTTTCATGGTCTGCTGAGGATTTTAATGAATTATAGTATGGTTACTGGGAACAGTTGTCTAACTTTCTGAGATGGGTCAGTATTGCTGGGAGGCTTTTGGTTGTCTTGAAATGGAATTCAATAATTGATTCCAATATATCTTCATTGTGCTTCTAGGTGAAGTATTTGCTCAACTTAAATACTCCATCTCAGCATAGTCTACTGATTTTAAACCCTATGAGGACTGGTGTTAAGTTTCTCATCATGAAACTCTACCAAAAACAGTTACAAAAATATGTATACAGCTCTGTGTAATTATAATGACCACTTTTACAATCGTGAAAATATAAAGGAAGATTAAGAAACTATACCCACAGTTGTATTCATTATAATGGATTGGAAAGTGTTCACACTCTGAAATATGCATATTTCAAGGCAGTTGGAAGATATCATTGGTAATTATTCTAAAGTCAAAGATGAACAACAAGCAAATATCAGAACCAAAAGAATATTTCTGTACTATAGTGGTAGGTGTTTTAAAAATTAAGTTAAACAAAACGTCTTTTAAAAGTAAGTTTTTAACTTGTTCCCCAGTGCCATAAAAATCCAACTCCTAATGACTCTACAAATCTTCAAGTGTGTGTGTGTGTGTGTGTGTGTGTGTGTGTGTGTGTGTGTGTGTGTGTGCATGAATGTGTAATCTTTCCTTCTTTCCTTAATCAGAATGCTGTAAAATGAGATCCTTGGGTTTTAGAGTTTAGTTTTGCATTTTAATCTTTTTTTAACCTATTATGACAAAGATGAACCTTTCATTATACATAGTCTTCCTATAGCTTGCATTATTTGTGACCTTATTTTTTCACTGTACCCACAAATGGCATTATGCAATGCCTCTTCAGACTTTTATTCTCAATACTTATAATCTAACAAATGCCATAGCAGTCCTGTTCAAATGTCTACTTCCCTTTGCTAGAATTTAAATTATTTAAAGTCAGAGACAAGGACTTCATGTGGCAGGCTCTTTTTCATCTAGCACCGTGCATGTATATAATTCAGGAGATGTCTAGCATCAAAATGCTCTAGATATAAATAATAATTTAAGTTCTATGCAAACACAAAAGCTTGGCATATCTGCTATTTCCACAATGTATTTTCATCCTTATTGAAATCACAGCGAACCCACTATAGCATTCTTCTCCGAGTTCTATTTTAAAACTGCCTTTATTTCAAAGACAGGAAAATAAGCAATGCAAAATCCTTTCTCACTGTTAAACTAACATGGACATTAAAAAAATACGGCACTATGAGTTTCACTAAACTAGGAGAGGTTATTTTGGAACTGCTTTAGATATTTGAGGTAGTAATTACTTCCTCCAAAGATGTTACCTTTTAGAGTCAAGTGCTATTTTCTCATTGTGGCTCACTTTTTACTTAAAGGAAACATGTCTTTTATTCACAATTAATTGTGCTATATGATTCCATTTGGTAACTCCTTTTCACTTGTCTAGATGACATTACAAAGATCATTAATAATTATCACAATGACAATAGCTTACACTTATTCAATGTACCAAGCATTTCACTAAGAGCTTCACATATATTGTCACTGAACATCCCCAAGAAGCTTATGATGTGCGTGATTTTATGTATCTCTAGTCCTGTCTCATCTCACAGATATCATCATGTCACATTAGAGCATAAAAACCATATCATACATCAATTCTCCACCCAGGTATCTTTCACTAAAGCTTAGAGAGATTTTCAAACTTGTATCTGGTATGATTGGAAGAGCAGGGCAGGAAAAACCCTAACTAGATTTTGCATTCTTAGTTTTTTAAAGTTCTGAGTATCTAGGAACAAAATTTAATGACTATTTTTTGTAATTCTGGAACTATGTCCTATTTTAGTGAATTACTTAAGTCATCATCTTTAAACAACTAACAACATAGGATTTTTATGGTGGCACTTAAGTAAGTACTATCAAATCTAGACAGCTAACGTCCAAGAGTATTTCCTCTACACTGAATAGGTGGACTATCAACATATATCCCCTGACCACCTGCACTAACATGCTAAGACTGAATGTCATTGTTGACAATTTACCGTAGCCTTAGGTTTGGTTCCAGAACTGGTGGCTGGGGTGGTCGATGGCAGATCAGCAGGCTCAGTGTAGGAAGACAAATCCATTTGTTTCTGATTCATGGAAATCATATCTGTTCCATTCTCAGATTCCAATTCCAAATCCTTTAAAAAAAACACAAGGCATTGATATGAGTCCTCGTACATGACATGACATTTCCATTCTGTCAGCAGTGTTCCGGCCCAATGCTCTTTTAGGCATCACACACTGACACAGTAACTATCTGCTCACACTCATATGCTGCTCACCATCATGCCATAATTTGTAGTAATAGTTGGATTCTTCTGTGGGTCTGTAAATACTTCTTTGCTAATTTAGCTACTTAAAGTGAGTTGTAAGTAACAGTGGTGGACCTAGTTGGAACTGTGCAGGAAGAGTTAGAAGTGGAATCCTACTGATATCTTTTCAATACTTTGTGAATTTGAACTAGAGTTATTTAGTTAACATTAAACACAGGGAAAAAGAGCCTCCCAAACTTCCTCACAGGGCCTCTGTGCACATCAAATGAAAAGACCATTCACATTTCCTCACCCGAGTCCTTTCCTCACCCATTAGATTTTCATTGCCTTATCTTTTGTGGTCTAGGATCAGGTACTTTAGGTGCCTGCCTATGTCATGAAAGAGGCACTATCCCAGGGAAGGAATTATGATTTGCTGTGTGTGTGTGTGTCATTCAATTCTCTCATCTGAATATGGGTATGTTAATAGTATATGCACTCATAGCACCTTATAAAGATTAAGCAAGATACTTGCAAAGGATATGTAATTGGAATGTAATCATTTCATTTAATGTTAGTTATTATAAATATCATTGGTATCATTATGTCTTCATAACCCCTACTCAGTATGAAGTCAAGGCATCTGGTAAGTAGATGCAGTTACCTGGTAACCTTGGCAAAGGCGGTGTCTGTGTATTTAATTTATCCAAACCCTCTGAGTTATGGGTGACCTGACTGCCCAGAGGAAATGTAGGAATGGGAGAATGCAGAGGGGAGGAGCAAAGCTTAGTTAATTTAGCACCTTAAAGTGAGTCCTAAGTAACAGTGGTGGACCTAGCTGGAGCAAAGCCACATGCCATCCTGACTTTTACCCTGAGAAGATGATTAATTTAATGTCTACTCTTCCTACATCTTGGCCTTACCAGGATGTCTGTGGTCAAATATGTTCCCCCAATACAAATAGATCATATAATTTATTATTCTCTTGATTTGTATACTTTGGTAATGTTGGCTGTTTTTCAGTTCTTCTATGACCTACACAATACTCTCTTTACCTTGGGGCACCAGTTGACATTTCAAGCCAAAGTAATTTCCTTCTTTCAACATCTATGGCATTATTCTTTATGTTAAAATCCCATTACCTTTTCTATACACTTGATATTTATCTACCTCTTATCAATCTAGTGATTATCTCATTCTGATCTGAGACCAGCAGGAGTTTTGGCTGTCTCCTCTCCCTCCCTAAATTCCAGCTGCCTGGTGGGCCCCAGCAAACCCTGATAAGTCCAGTCACTTAAAGGCTTGAGTTTACTGGAGTTCATATAATTCAGCTATAAGGTAACAAGCCTGGGCAATGAGAAAGTTTGAAGGTCACAGCTCCTCTACAGCTACTGCCATCTGTTACATGCCTAAAGATATGTAACTCCTGCCATCTGGGGCTGAGAAAGTTCCCCCAACCTATCTGTGCAAACCAGACATAGACAGGTTACTGGCCCCTGTCAATCCTTCATGAAACATCCACAGACTACCTTGCCCCTGCCAATCCTTTACCTCTTACACCCCACCCCTCCTTTTCCCTGCTAAATAAAAACAGTCTCCCTGAAATAATAAATGAGCTATTCACTGCAATGGTCTCCCAAGAGTTCTTCATCTCATCAGGCTCACCGCTGTTCCAAGACTCTGTCCACCCAACAGCATGGATGAACTGGGCGTTAGTTGTACAGTGACCCCCCCCTCCAAGTAATTCACGAACCACAATTGTTACCAAATTTCTTATGCTTGTGATGACTTTAGATTAAGGCCACCTATTTTATATTTTTAAATAGAAGAGTGAAATATGAGTACAGAGTAAAATATAGGTCTTTCACACTCAAACCAAATTAACATTAAATAGGTACTGATAATGAATAGGCAATTTATAGACATCAAATGCACTGTCATAAGTATCAGAGAACCAACTCACAAGCCATTTATATTTGACTAATTTTGTATTACAGGGATCTTTTGCACTTATTTTGCCTTTGTATTCATGACTTAATTAGGCAATTAACAGGATAATCTTGTATCTTTGTAACAATGCAATAATTATGAGGTGAAATAGTAATTTTTTTAAAAAATGTATCATTGTGGTTTTGCCTTTCACAGACAACACTTTCCAGCCTATGAATTTTAGTGTTTGCTAACTCAGTGTAGAAGGTATGATTACCATCAGTGGAGAGATAATGAAGCTAAGGTTTAAGGCAAGCCACTCAACTAAACCCAGATTCCATGGAAGAGCTGGTATTAAAACTCAGGTCTCGACCTCAAAGTTCAAGCCCATAAAGTAACTACCAGGTTGTTTTGCCAAGGGCCTCAAACACAACTCAATATGTGATTTCAGTAGGGTCATGAATGTGAAGCTTAGTAGAAATCTTAATTATTTTCTCTTCTTTTTACTTTTCACAGTGAGAAATAACACAGGAGCTCTCTCCTTACCTGTCTACTGTTATCTCACCCAAACTAAGTGGTGAACAAGATTTGAATTACCATTGCCCTCTCACCTAATTATTTCCCTGTGACCCACTTTTGCTTTTCCACAAATCATCTGATGTCCTATAGACATATAGAGCCTACCAGGCTCTAGTTATCACTGTTACTCTAGCCTTCTATCATTCCAGAGGAGTTCTTACTGTGGCAAGGACATCCAGTCTGAGATGTGTTAAAAAGAGGCCTATAAACAGTTCAACAGTGACACAAAATACTAGACATCTTATGATCTATTAGATACACAGGTCCTCAGATCCCAAAATAAGGTCTCACCAGTAGCTGTCACTATGAGGCAGGCAATAGAATTTAGGCAATTCCCAAGGAGAATAATCAAACTGAGACAGTAGGGAGAAGAACTGAGTCACTAATCTGGATATAAGATTTAAGAGACAAATTTAAAAATAGATACTATCAAAGTTATATAGGACATCATTGCTGAGGAGGTGCAAAGAACCAAACAGATGAGTCAGAAGTCCAAGGAGTAGTGAATATCAACGAGGAGATGCTCACTCTTGTTCAATGCTACAACTGAGGATGATGAAGTACTCCTGTTTGTTGGTTAAGGGATGGGTGGTAGAAAAATGATGGAGTGGTAGCCAGGAATTTCAGTTCATTCAAGGAAGAATAATTAGGTGAAGTGGAAACCAAAATTTGGATCATAAAAGGAGTGAAATAGGGTCATGTTTGATAAAAGATAAAAAAAAATATTTTTCTAAATTGTTTGAAATGAAAATTAATAATGTGTTTTCTTGAAAACACTTTTTTTCCTCTATATACTGACAAAGCAGTCTTGAGCAAAGAAAGGGTTTATTTCTTTAACCAGTAGGCAGTAGAGAAATGTCACATGTATATATAGGTGCACAGCAGAGAAACGCAGTATGTAGGAATACACTAAAGCAAAAAGGACAGGCGCTATTAGTCATGGAACACCGATGTTTGAGTCTAGGAGAGAGAATGAGTTGAGCCAATTGAGGAGATAGCAAGGAATAAGAACATAGACTTAAAGATTACATTAGGTGTTAGGCATGATGGCTTGTAATCATAGCCAAAGGAGTTCTCTGAGTTTGAAGTCAGCCTGCACCAGGCCATCATGGACTAGAGTGAGACCCTGTCTCAAAACAACAACAAGCTTAACAGCAGATATCAGGAATAGCCTATCTTTTATTGACCTAGGGAGAAAGAAAGGGAAGAGGCATCAAATTCCATTGCAGATACGATGCTGGGAAGTTTGTCAAGTTCAGCTTAATATTGAAAAAGCCCAGGATGTTTGCTAAGAGACACAGGCACAGATGGGAATCAGTGTTGAATATAAATAAACACGTTCCCAAGCCACCTTGCAAGACAGGAAGACCGAAAAACATGCAAAGCAGTGCCAAAGGGCCATTCATGGCAGTGAAATTGTTTTGATCGATTTGTTTCTTAAGAAACACTTCTATGTGTTTTTTTCTATGTGTTGCTTAAACTTTCTTATGATGTGGATGAAATAGCCAAAGATTATCAATCCCAGGATTATCAATATTTATTCAAACAACTAGTAACTCAAAGTAAAAAAAAATGGTCCCAACTTTCAGACAGGTGGATTCTGGTTCAAGAAAGAATACTTGCTAATGAGAATTTGCATCATGGAAAGCTTACAATGTGGTAGAACAAGTGTGGGCATTTCTGACTATATGAACGTAAATCTCACTACTGTGTGACCTTTGGTAAATTGCTTCCCACTCTCCATTTGTGTGATCCTAAACAATCTCATATCCTTCTTAAAGCTCAGGCTTCTCAGTTTAAGGCTGTGCAAAGAACAGATGAAGTGACACACTTAAGACTTAATGCTCATCTATTTCTACTGCTATTTTCTCTATCTTCACTTCTATCTTTTGCCTGTCCTGCATCCTCTAAGACTGGCTATCGTGAGTCATGCTTCAGTGACTGGTATTTGGTAGGTGTTTTGACAAAGTCAAGTTTTGGGTCTGAAAGAAGGAAAACCAGATCCTGGGATCCGACAAATCAACTAAAGCATAGTACTAAAGTATAGCCGACTTGTGTCGGCCAGATCCATTTACCTCTTTCATTTTAATTAGCTTCATGTTGAAGCCATTCTTAAAAATTCCAGTTTCTTTCCCCAGTTTCACTCTTTATGTGGAACTCTTCCTGGGATTTCCTCCAAAATATTCCTAAACTGTGATGTAGAGGGAGAATCTTTGTTTCAGTGTGTGTCCTGTACTTCTTTTTAATGGTTAAATTCATGCTGCAGTGGGAGGGCAGGGCAGAGACAATTTCTCTTCCGAATCTGGGCAGTGTTCCTTGCTGGATGATCCATGTGGTAATCATACCATTAGAATCCTCTTATTCCATGGCAAAATTACCGAAAGAAATGGAAAGTGACCCTGGGAAACATTGTTGAGGATGACAGAATGTAAAATTAGCTTTAAATACTAAGGAGTGAAAAGAGAGACGAAAGGTGACCTAGAAAAATAAAGACGAAAAAGGATCTTTGAGGGCTGAGGAATACGTATGTGTTGTCCATCTTCAGCCCAGGACCCAATGAGAGTGGAGGGGGAAAAGCAAGAAAATCAACAATGGCCAAGTACTCTGTATTGGAAGCTTATTTGACCTGACTTTATTTATAGTGAGTTCAAGGATAGCCTGGTCAAATAAGTGAGACCCTGTCACAAAATAAAAAGTAAAAGAAGAGGCAAGATAAATGGATCACCAGTTAAGGCGCTTGCCTGCAAAGCCTAACAAACCGGCTTCAATTCCCCAGTACCCACCTAAAGACAGATGCACAGATTAGCTCATGTATCTGGAGTTCATGTGTAGTGGCTGTAGACCCTGGCCCACCCATTCTCTCTTCTCATTTTCTCTGCTTGCAAATGAATGAATGAATGAATGAATGAATAAATAAATAAATATTTTTAAAGAACGGGCTGGGGGCATAGGTCAATGGCAGATTGCATGTTTAGCATGCACCAGACCCCATGTTCAATCCCCTGTACTGGAAAAAAAAAAGATACAGTGGAACAGCATTCTCCGAGGGAAAGAATCAGAAAGCAAGAAGCTCACAGGGACTTGCCGCCTCAGGTTCGTTGGTGTGCTGGATGGAGAGGAGCCCGTGCTGAGAGCATTCTCAATGTCTTGGTCCAGTTGGTCCAGTTTCATAATTAATAGCACCATGGAGTCCAGCCGTGCCCTATCTCGATCTTCTCTTGTTTCCTGTGGAACAGAACATGTTGTTACTCACTCTGAAAGGCCATTTCTTGGGAAGAATAAAAAGGTCCCTGTTCTTCATCGTGACAAAAAGAACATTGGGTAATAGGCAGTCATTCACTTAAGGGGAAGGGAAGGGTCATCAATGGGCTCTTCATGGGGAAGACCAAGGTCTAGTGCCAGCAATGCATTTGATATGAATATTAAGCATATGAGAAAGCAGCATAGCAATCATGAGTCCTGATACACAGTTCCAACTTTCTAATTAATTATTCTTGGGAAAAGTTAATTTAATTTTTTTTCAGAGTACAAATCTATTGTTTATAAGCTTCTACTAGTTGTTTGGAGCTACATACATAAGAACGTGTATGAGAGAATGTTTTATTAGAATGTTTCTGAATTTAGTGAAATATTTTGAAAAGAAATAAGCAAGGCAGGTTTTTAGTATGTCTGGTGGAAAGTTCTAGTACTGGCCTCTTATCTCCTGTTGCCTTAAGTTATGCCATTGACAAGGTTCCCTTCCTTTTACATATGCTATTATAAAAGCATTTACAACAACATGTATTTTTGGAAGTGACCTGGGTTTCCTATTCTAAATAGTCCAGAATATGCATATATACTTTTGGAAATGCTTTAGAATATAGAATTAATAAAAGCTTCTCATTGATTTTTCAAAGATACTTGGGCATGATTTTAATATTCTTGTGTGATATAGTGAAAGCAGTACTGGAAATCGTCCAGGTTTTTTTGTGTTGTGCAAGTGATCAGATTGGTAAAATATTGGGTAAAGAAAAGCAAGAAAGACTGTAAACACAGATAGATTCTTTAGAAGGAAAAATTCTGCTGGGAGGTAAAATGGTCACGGGCCAGTCATTTCAAGGTAAAGCATTATTTGAGACTCAGGCTGTCAATTTCCCATGGGTCTGAGCCATGTGTTTGGATAGAATCAGCTTTATAAGGACTGTCAGTGGTTAGCCTTAAGGAGAAAGCCCGTCATGATGGAATGTGCAGGGTGTGTCCACACAAGGGTGGCAGGTTGGGACTTTGTTTCCATATTAGTCATAGAATGAAAATCATGACTGCCTGAATCTGACTTTTTCTCCTGTTAGGGGCATTTCATTTAATAATTTTGAATTCCCCAGCCACCATTAGGAAGCACTCCTAAGTACAGGGACTAGGGGAATTTAGTGGATTTATCTAATTCTTTAAGGATCTTGAGACAGTCCAAGCAAATTTCCTGATGAAGAGTCTTACAGTTCAGATGTCAAATGATTGCTTAATTACATTGAGTTGGTCAAAGAACTAAAGGTAAAAATATTAGATTTTTATTTACTTTGAAATAGAACTTGTACCTGGTTTAACAGATTAACACAAATTAAAGAGCCACTTGCATTTCTACAAAGGCAGGTTAGCTTTGGGATCTTTTGACAGGTGCCAATTACTTCAGAAAACTAGGCAATTATTATGACTTTGATTTAATCCAGTTTTCTTTCTTTTCTTATATATAACGAAAACCATAAACTTCTGATGTCATCAGGTTTTATTGTAAAGTATCCATGTTTGCAAATGAAGAGATCAAAGCCTTTATGTTATATCCTACCATAATCCTGGTTATATTCAAATCCTGGTCACTAATCATAAAATCCAGATAACCTAAAATAAGGTCCTGAAAACATTAGAAATTATTGCATCTAATTCTTTTACAAACCCTTCAGAAAATGGAAAAAAAAACTTTATGGCAGAGATGGTAAGTCTTCTTAATGACCCTTCCAGTGTATTTGCTTCTATAATTTCCCTCTCTTCTGAGCCAAAGTTATGTTTGGCAAGATGATGCTCTTTGCATGTCTACATCCGCATATGGCTTTGTGTGCCTGAATTCATTTCTAAGCTGTAAAGTCCTCAAGGACAAATACTATGGTTTTCTACCTAGCAGAAATGGAATCAAGTTATACACTGCACACACAACACACTTTTAGGAATAATAGTGAATGAAATCAGTTGCAGCCAGGAAATAATACCACCAAAGATTTAGAAAATATAACTTGATATTTTTTTTAGCTACTGCGTTGATATTGGATTTAACACATCCTGCAGCTGTCCTGGACATAACAGAAATCATCTCAGAAACAATTTGTCTTTGAATTAACTGGACACTGATCCTGTGCTCTAAAAATATTTTTTTATATCCATTGGCTGAGCCTCAAATTATTTCAATAACCTGCCAGAAGGATAAAACTGGTCTTGCACTATGATATTCTGCTAGAGAAATAAGCCCATTTCTTTTCCCTTTCCTCCATGGGGGCTCCCTAATTAACTATCCTTTATATTCAGTCTGAAATGTCAGAGTTTTATTTGTTACACATCCATGAACCCCCTAAAAATAGAATGACTACAGATCTGATGCTTTGCATAACAATCATTGTCCTTACTTTTTCCTTCTTTTAGCTTAGATTTTAGTGGATAGAAACAAGTAGATTAATAAACTGGCTAATTAAATATGAACAATAAAATGATAGCAAAGAAATAGACATGTGATAGGTAATGGGGACAGTGGCTCCTTTTGTTTAGTTGTACCAGTAAAGGCTTTCCTGGAACTGTAACAACACACAAAGGCTCAAGTAAGTGTCTTCAGGAAGACAGGATTGCTGAAACCATTAAGTGGGAATAGCATGCCTTGTTTCAGGGACAGAAAATCCCAAAGGTGTTTGGGCATCAGGCACAGGGTATGTTTGGAGAGGTCACCAGGGTCCAAAGTATGATCAAGTCAGGATTTATTGTTTATTCTAATGGACATAGAGGGTCTAAGGAGGATACTAAAAGAGACAACATGAAGAAGACAGGGTGAGTTGAATTTTAGATCACTCTCCTGGAGGGAGACTAGGTAGCTGCAGGCAGCAGTGGCTGAAAGGAGCTCTTGCAGGTAAGAGATGATGGTGACAATAAGGTGATCAGGGTGGCACTGAAGAGAAGTGAATGCTTGAGACAATATGATGCTGAAATTATCAAGATCACACAAAGTGAGAGAAAATGATAAAATCCAATATACGTGTCATCCATATCTAACCATTGTCAACCAATTGCCAGCTTTGTTTCTTCTACCTGTCATGGATTTGTTAAGATTGTTATGCAGTCAACATGCTGTTCCCTCCTTAAATACTACAATATAAACACATCATTGTCCTTATTAGTGAAGCTCAGGTTTTAATACCCTTTCATATATATATATATATATATATATATATATATATATATATAACCCTACTCCAGCAAATAGTTCATGCTTAAATATAGAGCAGTGTATTTGCAGATTTTGGCCAGGTTGACTTCTTCAGTAGAAATTTGATTTTATACTGTCACTAGGCTCCATAAAAAAGAATTTTTCCTAAGTGAAGTCATCTATTTATGAAGTCTGCATTTCATTAAGTTAACCCCTCAATCGAAGAAGGCCCATGTGGAAAGTTGTGTCTTCATTTGTTATGACCATTGCAAGTGCTTTGGGCCAAACATCCTCAGAAGGCCTGAATATTCATCAGTGAATGAAACATACATAGCTGCTGTTTTCCTGGATGGTACAATTGACCCCAGGAAAAATGGCAATAAAATTAACAAATTCAAAATTACAAGTTTTCAACAGGTACAAGTGTCAGAAGAAAATAGTATACTGAGATACAAATCAATGTCCCATTTTTATAGAGTGGCCAAGAAAGCTTTCTGAGGAAGTTACAGCCTAACCATCATGGGTGAGGATGAGGTGGAGGAGAGGATAGAGTGACTGCTGGAAGGAAGAATGAGGGAGAGGAGGAGGAGGTGACAGAGAACTGGGAACATCAGCTTTCTAAGAGGAGCAAAGTGTGATTCAATGATACTGACATGGAGTGAATTTGGTCAATAACAAGATCAGGGCAAATGCTCATGAAACTGAAGGGGGAAGGAAGAGGAAGAAGGAGGGAACACTTGTCCAAAATAAGGCTGGATGTGAATAGGAACCCAATCATATTCTAAGTTGAAGGTCATTGTAAAGAGCTAAACAGTCTAATGGCCTCACTGTGTGTGTTTTTTTTTTAAGTTTAGATTTCTTAATACATATTGGCAATAAAAAATTTTTGGAACTTCAATTACACTTAATATCCGGCAAACATCATAACTAATATATGCCATTTACTCCAAGGCTCTGTCTGGACCCAGTCTTTATGTTGAGGTCTGAACTGCACACATAGGGTGACAGTTATGAAGGAATAAAAAGTTATTTTATCACAAGTCCATTTCTATTTTGAGATCAATGTAAAAAAAGGAAAATTGTTAAGAGGGTCATGTTCCCTAAAGGTAGTTGGTGGCAGACAATAGGATGTTCAATATTTAGCAACTGGATCCAAATAAATAAACAAATTAATTAGTTTTTTAATTTATAATTTATAATTAATTAATTAATCCAAATAAAAAAGAAAGTCTCAATTTTGCAGCATTTGTTGGTATTTGGCATAAAAGTCCACCTAGTAATTATGGAACACAGAGTTGAAGGGGATCTATGACCGATGCTTGTGAACCAGAGCTCCACACTGGGTACGGCCGGCAGGGTGAAGGTAGTTCTTAGAATATGACTTGAATGGGGACACTGATTGCGACCCCGTGTGAATTATAGTCTAGTCAACACAATGACATCAAATAATGCATTTTACATATTTCGTGCACTTATTTTACTCACATTTGCTGTTGTTACCAGGGAAAATACAGTATGGATTTTGGATTTAAATCCAGTATTCTTTGAAATATTCCCTTTTCCCTGTATTTGCTCTCCTTGCCTTCTCCATTCTTTATGTTTGCAAGGACGTTTCATGATAACTAGCAGATTTTTATATTTTTAATAATTTACTATTTTATATATGTTTGACTTATGTGCACACATTATGTGTGATGTGCTGTGTGGGTTGTATGTGTATGCTTGTGTGGAGATGCATGTATCCAGTGTCTACATGTGTCGAGGTCAAAGGGGAACACTGGTATTCTCCTCTGCCAGGACTGAGGTCACAGACATGCATGGCCATGCCCAGCTGGTTAGGTGGTGCTGAGGAATTGAACTCTGGCAGAGTCTCAGGCTCTCTCAGGCCTTCATGCTTGTGCGCCAAGTGCTCTTAACAGCTGAGTCAGCTCCGGAGCCCAATATATTTTGATATTATGTTATAAGGATGCATCATTATGACAGGTTTTTATATTTATATTTTGCCCAAATCAAAACATATTCCTTAAATCGAGACATATCTTGTGGATATAGCCACCACACCAAAGGATTTAGGAAGCTCAGTGTTACAGTTACTGGGTCAGTGCCCTGATTCTGCAGATGAGAAAACAATTTATTTTAGTTGATTTTCATTCCCCCCTTTCACGCTAATCCCTCTAAAAATCCTCCTCCCTTCTGTTACCATGCCGCACGTATCTTTTCAGCCTCTCTGCACTTCTCTGTATACTTGCTTGCCTGGGACTTTTATATTCAAATTTTTGTTTGTTTGTTTGTTTTTCGAGGTAGAGTCTCGCTCTAGCCCAGGCTGGCTTGGAATTCACTATGGAGTCTCAGGCCGGCCCCGAACTCATGATGATTCTCCTATCTTGAGTGCTGAGACTAAAGGTGTGTGCCACCAACTCCAATAGTAAGCCCCAGGTGAAAGAAAGCCTGGCTCCCTCATTACCTGCTCTGTTTTCTTTCTTGCACAGGGAAAGTCAATGCCAACTTAGCCATGATGTGTTGTCTCCTTGACTCTGGCATTCTGGTTTCCACTCTGCCAACATAGAGAAACTCCTTGGAAGAACCCCTTGACCATAACATCTAATTGTTACAAACTTGGGAAGTCATCTTGTCCATTTCTTTAATCTTCCATTGAATAATCATTCAAGGCAAGTTTACATGGCTACACTATGGGTTATATACATTGCTCTTAGAGGCGACTTGGTTCATATTTGTGAAGCCACAATTTTTAGGATTCTGTAGAGTCACCCCCGCCTCTCTCTAGTTTCTCAGGCTTTCCCTAAATATCAAATACCTCCTTTCAAATATTTGGACAACTGTGCTGTGTCCAGATTATTACTTTTCTAGGTGAAATGTCCTTGGTTTCCTTCTTTATTTGTAGGCGTGTGTTGGATCAAACTTGGGACCATGTGCATGCTAAGCACACACTTTATCCCTGAGCTATACCCCTGGCCCTCACTTCCTTTAATCATTTCTCATATGACATGTTTTCAAATTCCCCTATTAGTTCTGTTTATTCTTCTCTGGATATAACATGATTCTGTCAATGAGCCAGCTAATGTTTGGTGCCCAGAATTAAATATATTACCTTATGTGTTCTCTGGCCAACCACCCTCTATAATGTAGAATTCAGTGCCTGTTTAGAACATACATGGGCTACTCTTAATGGGATAGCCACAGTCTGCTTTTATAATCAAGGGAGAACATTTAGTTGACTGTGAGCTGAACTTGAGTCAGCTGTATGATATACGTCCCTTTTCCTTACATGTGCCTGAGTAGTATAAAAACAGAAACATCCTGTTGCCTTAAGACTACAACCAGCTGCTGTCAATGTGTAAATAATATATGTAGCTGCAATAGGAGACATTTCCATTGTATCTCTTTCAGACACAGGTCAGTAGAAACTGGGCCAATCAGATCAAGACAGAAGCTTCCATTCAACTTGTCCAAAATGTAACGTAGTCACCTAGAAATCTCAGAGATGGTTCTTATTTATTTTGAAGAACTATTTAGACCACGGGAAGATTTTTGGACTGTGATTGTATCTGGGAGCTTATGCTTATACAGGGTTTCTAAGAAGTTCCTGAGCTAATTATGCTTAAATGACAGGAGCTTTCATGGTCCTTCTTTCCTCCCATCCAGGCAAGACACTCTTAATGCTATTTCTTCTCCAAATGTTCTTAATTAAACTGCAGAACTTAACACACATACGAGGTACTGGGCAGGGGATGCACATTGCCACACATTTTACAGATTGGAAAAAAAATATAAAGTCTAGAGCAAAAGACAGTTCCTCTAGCCCATGCTGGCTCTGATCCCGTAATACCAAGCATGGAGATGAGAAGAAAAAACCATGGAAAACCGGCCCACGGTCCCAAACAGTGGCTGTTGGGCTGGGCTGAGCAGGTCCAGCACTGCTTGAATGCTCTGCTTGTCAGTGAGCCGAGGCATCCTGTAGATAGGCATAATCAATTCAAGACAGGGCCAGGAATAGAACCACGACTTCCTGACTGTGAATTCAAGGCGCTGGCCCAGGCAGTGTCTTAATTCCACATGTATCTTCCTGCATATTCTGGGCTGCTGGTACTTCTTGCTCACCCATAAAAGAAAGGGACCTTTTAGCAACAGTCTTGGCTCAGTTTTGCACTGATTTATTTCATCTGCAGCCAGCTGGACTAGTATGAAATCTCACATTAGAGATATACATTTCATTTGACAATAAATTCCCTTTTTCTAGACTTTCCTTTCTTAAAATAAGATCCTGTTTAAAGAACTAGAATGTTACTTTTTTTTTTTTTTCTTTTGGGAACAGTGAAGATTTTCATCTGTAGTGACAGTTGGAAGTTCAAGATAATGTAATTATCTTACTTCAGAATTTCAAGACAAGTTAAATAAGACAGTTTTAATTTTTTTAAATATTTTATTTATTAATTTTCAGAGAGAGAAAGAGAAAGAGAGCACCAGGGCCACCACCTTGTGGGTCTGGTTTATGTGGGTTCTGGGGAATTGAACCAGGGGCCTTAGGCACTGGAGGCAAGTGCCTTAACTGCTGAGCCATCTCTCCAGCCCAGACAGTTTTAATTTTTATTCTTTACGAAACCATGGTAGACTTTGAGGAAGTAAGACAAAATAACATTTTCTACTTGTCAGAGAGTTCCATTCAATCCTCAATTCTTTGAATATTATCATTAATAATTCATGTGCCAATTTCACTATATGATGATAGAGAAGGACAGACAACATTCTTACTTTAAGTTGCTACTGGAAGCCAGGTGTGGTGATATATGCCTGGAAAACAAGGATTCAGGTGGCTAAGGAAAGAGGATCTTTAGTTTGCAAGTTCAATACCAGACAGGACTACATAGGGACTCCTTGTCTCAAAACTCACAACCAAAACCAAAATAATAACAATATACAACAAACAAAAACAATTCTACAGAGAGTCTTTAACTTACATGCAACTATTACATTTAATTTGTTTGTTTTTGCATGTGTATCCGTGTGGTATGCATGTGTGTGTATTTGTATGTGCATTGGTGCACTTGTGTGTGGGTATTAGTGGTTATCTGTGTGCATATGGAAGCCAGAGGTTATGCTAGGTGACCTCCTCAATTGTATTTCACCTTATTCTTTGAGACAGGATCGCTCACTGAACCAAAAGCTCAGAGATTTGACTAGATTCTAATCAGAGAGCTTCAGGGATTTCCTGTCCCCACCTCCCCAGAGCTGGGATTATAGGTATGCACTAGTATGCCCAGCATTTTATGTGTGTGCTGAAGATCCAAATTTAGGTCTCCATGTGTCATAGTCAGCCACATGCTGGGATGAATCTTCAAACCAGGCACAATTTGGGGGAGGAAAGTATTGAAACTACAGATTGAGGGGAAGTTCCGTAACAGCAAAAGAGGCTGGCCCTCTTTCACAGGTCCGAGCAGAGAGAAAAAAACCATCACAACACCACACACAAAATTGTAAAGAGACAGGAGGGCCAAAGAGAATTCTGTCTCCTTTCTATAGGCTTAGGGTGGTGTCTTGCAACCCTTCCCCAGACTTAATGGCATCCTGAATCTTTGGAATTTCCTTCCTGCACTGCCCACACAGGAAAGGATGTTTACTTCTAGCTTCTTTAAGCTTCTTTACATCCTGCCCCCTACTGAGAGGCTGCCTTCCTGTAAACATCCTCAGAGACCTACCCAAGATAATTAAAAAGATCAAGTTGACAACAAAACATAACCATCACACCATGCTTGCACAGCAAGCTCTTGATCATGTTAGTCACATAGGCAGCAAAAATCACCCTTTTCTCTGTTCTTTCAGGCTGTCAACAATCAGCTCAACAGGGTTCTCAAAATGTCAGTGTACCCTGGAAACCCCCAGATAGCTGCTAGTGCCCTGGGGTGCTGACTGAAGATGGAACATTTGCATTTTTAACACGTGCTCAGGTAAGGCTTCTGTTTCTGCTTCAGGGAGCCCCACAAAGAAACTCTGAACCACACACGAGATAAGTTATTGTCAATATTGACAGAGTCTTGCTTTAGCTGTACAGCTTTGAAAACCACCACATGCTAAGAGTGTGTAGATGAGGCCAGGCTACTCTGTTTTTAAGAGATCCGCACATGAATCCATGACATGGACTGAAGCAGCCTGTCATAGACTATACAGAAAACCATTTCATGATTTCTGGCCAGTTTTGGGACAAAACCCAAACTAATAAGAAGTCCATTAGTTCTTGTATTAACAGATTAAAGGGAAAACACCCAACAAATAAATGTCATGCAGGGTATTTTTAACATTCCAAATTATGTTTGAAATCACCTGCTAGTGATTAAAAACAGAAACAATTTTTTGTTTTTAAAAACTGCCTTATGTAACAAAGATTTAGGAGGCAATGTTCTTAAATGCTACGCACTTAGAGGAAAAGGCTGAAACACTGGAAATATTTCTGTAAAACTAGGGAAAGTAACAATGCTTGCTCACACATATTTGAGTCAATTGTCCTGGTGAATACAACAACAACAACAACAACAACAACAAAAACCCAGCAATAACAAGTGAAGATGATTATATTATAGAGGAAGAGAATCCCAGAGAATAATCTGCCAATTTGATAATCTATTGAAATAATTTGGCACAATAAAGATAAACACAAGACCATTCTTGTCCACTGCTATTATTCATGTAAGAAATGGAATAGAAAAAAGAATAACCAAATCCTAGCAGCAACAAAACATAAAAATAACTGAATAAGAAATGAGAAGTAAAATTTTTTGGAAACTACAAAAATGTCACCAAATAAGACTGGACAAATGAAAAGAGGTATAATTTCTCTGGAGAGGAAAATTCCAAAGTACTTTTTAATCATTGACTCCATCTCATCTGTTCGTCCAGCAGAATGTCAGCCTCCCTCACAAGGGTGGCAATCATGACCTGATTTCACTGAAATAAGCTTAGACTCAAGGCAGTGGTTGGCAGGCAATCATCACACAATAAATGTTTGCTGAATGATGAATAAAGTATTAATTCTTTCTGGATTGATTTATGAATTCACTGAAGTCCAAACAAAAACCCTGATGGATTCAGCGGAATAAAAAAGAAAATGAACTGGCAAAGCTGATTCTTAAAAACAAAAATAAAGACAGAAAAACAGAAAAAAAACACACCCCTACAGTCCAGAAAGCCCACTAGTTAGTAAATATCCAAATGAGCTAAGTATTTACCCAAAACAAAACAGAACAAAAAATCCTGCTTATGAATGTGTTTGGCATTTTTTATTAATAATTCCTAAAACTTGAAGCTACCAAGCTGTCCTTTGGTAGAGGAGTGGATAACTGTAGTATATCCAGATGATAGAAAATTATTGACCACTAAAGTAAAATCAGTTATCAAGCCACGACTGGCCATGAGGAGAACTTAAATCCATATTACTGAGACAAGTCAATTCATGAGGCTACCCATTGTGAGATTATGTAAGATTACAAGGAATGAGCAGAATGGAAGAACACAGAGATTTTGGGGGTACTATTGGCTATATCACTTTGTGTTTGTCAAAACCGGAGGGAATATATACCAGGAGTGGACCCTGTTATGAACTTGAATTCAAGTGCCACTGATACACCAATGTGTCAATGTGGGCTCACTGATTACCATAAATCCACCACTCTGGTGCAGGATGTTGACTTTGGGGGTGTCTTTTCATGTAGGGTGATAGATGGAAGGCACATGGAAACTGTTTGTGCTTCTGCTTATCCAAAACTGCCCTAAGAAGCCTACTAAAAAGAACAGATAGTAATGAAAAAGATAAACAATTCCAAAAAAAAAAAAAACACAAGCACTCTTTTTAGCAGAGATACCCCCGCACATACAAAAATAGAGAAAAATACACAATAAAGTCTGCTCTTCCCATCACCTAAAATTGCCAGTATTTTTTGCTTTACTTATATTTCTTCATATTTTGAAATTGTGTTTTAATTAAGTGCCAGCTATCCTATCATTTTGTTCACAAATACTTAAGTATAAGTTGATTTTAAAGTTCATTTTCAAGAAGAAAAAAAATCCTAAACTTTCTATGAAGTAAAACACTATATAAAATGCTTACCACTGAAGACTGAGGACTTGAGTTTCAATCCTTAGCACCTAGGAAAATGTGATCCCAGCCCTGAGGAGGAACAGATGGGGACCAGGTGTGATATAAAATGTTCCCTATATCCTCAAATGTTTACCACTAAGCTTACCACTGATAGAGACTTTGGGAGGTGGAGCCTTGCTGGAGTAGCTGTGTTGCTGGGGGCGGGCCTTGAGGTTGGCCTACTGGATGTGAGGGCATCTCTCTCTCTCTGTCACTGGCGCACATAACTGTGACACCCCTGGTGCCTCCCCTGTATTGCTTTCTCCATAAAGAAACTACTTTTTTAAACTGTAAGCCTGAACTAAATCCTTCTCTCCTATAAGCTGCTTCTGGTTTGGTGTTTTGTCCCAGTAATAAGAAACCAACAAACACCAGGGGATCCCTAAGGCACATTGGATAGCTAGTATAGTTGAATCAGTGACCTTCAGGTTCAGGGAGAGAGAAAGAGAGTGACTCTGCCTGAAAAACAATAATTTTCCTGAGAAAAACTAATGAAAGTTAAAAGACAGTTGTAAGCTTATAATGCAAACTTGCAGACACAAAATGGCCTTGATATTCATGATTTGCAGTGCCTGATAATACCTACACATAATGAGAGGAAAAGATGATGACACCAATACGAAACAGTGACTAAATGAGAGGGGGGAAGATATATGAGGGAGAGGGAGGGAAACATAACGGTTTATGTGCATACTTACGGAAGATATCAATAAAAAATACAAAGTTAAAAAAAGACAGTCATAGATGGGAAAACATGAGAGTCTAATAATGAGTAAAGTATAAAAGACACAAGCTAAGGCTAGAGAGATAGCTCATTTGGTAAAGTGTTTGCCTTGAAGCTTGAAGGTCCAAATTACATCTGGAACGCAGGTAAAATAATGGACATTGTGCTATGTGTTTATCACCAAAACATTCAGGAGGTGGAGACAGGTGGATCCCTGATGCTCACTGGCCAGCCAGTCTAGCCTAATTGGTGAGCTCCAGGCCAATGAGAAACTCTGTCTCAAAAAATGTGGATTACTTTCCTAAAGAGCAACAACCTCTAAGGTTTTCCTCTGACTTCCACACGCACCTGACACACACACAGACATGCACAACACACACACACACACATACACACACACACACCACTAGACATAAGCTGGTAAAAGTGGGCAAAGCATACGATAAGACTATTCATTTCCAGTGATTTTAATCTCACTGGTTATCAAGACAATGCCAGTTAAAAAGAATTCTGCTTTTGCCTGTCAGCTTGTCAACAATAAAACAGAAGTCTTCACCACATTCACAGTTGACAATATTTTGAAAATGGAAACTTATTTCTCTTTGGAGAGTTGTAAGACAAGTTCTTCAATCTGGCAGTTCTAATTTTAGATTTTAAACTTCTCTCCTTGAAAAATGACTTATGCACACACAACAACAGTATGCCCAACACAATTCATTAAAGTTTTTTATTTTCCCCTAAAGGCCAAAGATCAGAAAAAAAAAACCTCAAGTGCTTATCAATAGAAAAATATTTAACTTAATTTATGCAATGAGTATTCCTTGAATCACAAATAGCAGTTGCATGTGATGAAGTCTGTTACTGCCCTGAGAGTACCATAGATAAGTTACTTACACAAAGCTTCTCCCATGGGTCAGAAAAGTGCCCTTTGGAAGGACAGTGCTGTGCATATTGCATGAAACTCAAGCGGCCCATCAGCCCCTCACTCAGAGCAATAGTCTGGTTGTCCTTGTGCTCAGCACTATCTTGTTGCTAGAACTTGGGACTCTGTAACTCAGCAAAAACCCTCATACTCCAAGAGGGTTATTAAGAGGAGAAACAATGGTGAAGGACAGTATTCTGTAACATGAAACCCTTTATGTATCAGGGAGAGAGGGGGGGGGAGAGGGAGAGAGAGAGCAAGAGAGGAAAATTATTTACATATAAAGATATAGAGGTGCAAAAAAATCACTGAAAAATATTCATCCTTGTGGGTTAGGTGTATAATGGAGGAGGGAGGGGATCTATAGATTTTTTTTCTTGAATAGTTTGAAGTTTCTATAATGAGTGTGTAATGGTGAATTTTCTCTGATTACTATTGTTATGTAGAAGTAAGTGCTTATTAAGAACCAAAAATCACTACAAAGTTCAAGTTTAAAAAGCTAAAACCACAAACATGGAAAGGGACTCCTTGAATTGGATTACTTATCTTTGTTCTAGAACTCCACTTCTTACAGGTTTCTTCATCATATCAATATAAAATATTTCTGGTGGATCCATATCTTGACACATTCTGAAGCTTTGAGACAATTATTGAAAATCCTTGTTGGCATGGCAAGATGTCCACATATTTAATAAATAAGCCTATCTCAGATAAATGTTCTTTCTTTCTTTCTTTCTTTCTTTCTTTCTTTCTTTCTTTCTTTCTTTCTTTCTTTCTTTCTTTCTTTCTTTCTTTCTTTCTTTCTTTCTTTCTTTCTTTCCTTCCTTCCTTCCTTCCTTCCTTCCTTCCTTCCTTTCTTTCTTTCTTTCTTTCTTTCTTTCTTTCTTTCTTTCTTTCTTTCTTTCTTTCTTTCTTTCTTTCCTTCTTTCTTTCTTTCTTTCTTTTTGGTTTTTCAAGGTAGGATCTCACTCTAGCCCAGGCTGACCTGGAATTCACTATGGAGTCTCAGGGTGGCCTCGAACTCATGGTGATCCTCCAACCTCTGCCTCTGAGTGCTGGGATTAAAGGATTGTGCCACCATGCCCGGCTAATAAATGTCCATTTTTGTGTAGATCATCAGCAACATCGATATGTTGAGTGCTGGCTGAGCCAATCTGATGTATGGCCTAGTGTTCCTGATGCTGCATCTGTGTTACAGTTCTCTATTCACAAATTACGTAAGGGCATCAACATTCACCATGTGTCTTTTAGTTCAAAGTTATAAAAGTACAAGATTGCGACCTTACTTTTGTACAATGAACAAAACTGCCATTTGATGAGAAGTGGCATGATGGGACAATAAGTGGAAAAGTAAGATTTAAGACACAGCAAATTTGGTAGATTATGCCCTTGGGATTTAAAGTGACAGCACTTGTAACAATCTAAGGAAAAGATTCTAAATTGATGATAAATTTTAATTCCAATGGTAAATGAATGTCATAATTGGAATTTAAAACATTTAGCCAAACAGTGAGCTAGGTAAATACATTCATAGTTTTCAAGATACGATTAAGCAACTTAAGAACAAGTGTTTCCTTAAGCAAAGCTGTGTGCTTAGTCTTTTCTTTCATCTTTCTCAGTGGCATTCAAATCGGCTAAAAGATTTAACTTTTTATCTGAGTTATTTTCTCCACCTTGACAAGAGTTTTATACAGTGTGGCAAGCAGTGGCTAGTGCCACTCGACATTATTTCTCTGTCTATAATAATGCCTATTATGGAACCATTTAAAAATGTAGATGCCAAAAACAGTTTGAAAGGTAGCAATATATTATTGTACTCCATGATGTCAGATCGATAGTCTTTCAAATTTCTCAAAAATTTCCATTGGAAGCTTTGCCCAGCTATGGCAACAGGCAGGGTGCGGCTTGGGTTGTCCTTTGGAGTCTGAACCCAAGGAGCTCCTCAAGTGCATTCCAACTGGAGAAGTGCACTTGAGGCCATTCTTCTCAGCTGTCTACATACGCAGTGATGTTTGTTCTCAGCCTGAGTGCTTGGATCCATAGATTTCCATGTCATTCATTCTCCTCTAGCTTCCCTTGGCTTTGGTCTTCACTCCTATGTCTGTTTATCATGCATGAAATATACATACAACGTGTCAACTATGTGATCCAATTCTTTGGCATGTGTGAATGCTGAACAAACAAAAAAGATGCGCAATAGCACATGCTATTCAATGTCATTTGGAATCAAAAAATGAATACATAAAACCTGCATAAATATACTGTGTATCTGACCAAATGCAGACATGTAAGATATACTCAAGACAATTTGGGATATTGGTTACCTGTGGGGAGTTGGAGGGGGAGTGGAATCATATGCAAAATGATCTCTGGGATTTCATTTCAGAATAAAATCGGAATAATACAGACCAAGACAGAACAAACAGACCCTTGTACAACAGAAAACCTATTCAAAACTATGACTGGGCTGTGGGGAAATAGCTGCTTGTTTCATTACACGGGTATTCTAGTGTACTTGAAAATGTTAAATAACAAACAATGGATTAATTAACCAATTAATTAATGATTCTTGCATCCTACTCTAGAGATTTTTGACTATATGTATTTGGCAGTGGTAGATCTGGGAAGCTACTTGTGATGGTTTGATCCAGGTGTCCCCCCCAAACATGTGTGTTCTGAATGCTTGAACCTCAGCTGATGGCAGCTTTGGAATTGGAACGTTATTAGAACTGTGTTGTTGGGCACAAGTTTATGGGGGTTAAAGCCAGCTTCCCCTTGCCAGTTTTTGACACACCTCCCTGCCACCGTTTGCAGTGCTGTGGTGGAGATGATGTCCACTTCTGCTCATGCCATGTTTGCCCCTGCCATCTTGGAGCTTCCCCTCTAGTCTATAAACCAAATAAACCCATTCCTCACATGAGCTGCTTTGGGTAGGGTTCTCTGTCTCAGCAACAAGAAAGCTGACTACAACACTATTCTATAAATTCCATGAAAAACAACTTGAAAAAACCTAATTCACCTCTCTCTCTCCTTCTTTTGCATCTCACCTCTTCCCCCTTTTCCTTCCTCCCTGCAGCCTCCCTCCTCCTTCTGCTGAGGTCTCACAAATGCCAGGCAAGAGCTCTTCCCACAGCCTGCCCTCTCAGCTTCACCTTCATCCTTTATGTCACTACACTGAAGTTTGCTGTCTACATTTCCTAAATACGGAACCTACATCCTCCTCTCATCTGTAGCTAAGTCAAGCTTCCTTGAGAGCAGTCTGGCAGAGTATCCAACTATTTCTAGATCAAATGATTTTAAAATAGAGCAACCTGTACTAGACTAAAGCAACAGGGTTTAAGTGTTAGAAGAGAAGGATCAGGGAACCCACTATGGGCACCCAAGAGTACCGCTTCTTTCTCTAGGGTCTCCCAAATAGGACAAGAATATATTTAGACTTTTTAATATTTCCACAGTAGGAAGAAAGTGGGGAGAACCTTGGACTGAAGATATAGAGTTGAACCATAAGAAATTGACTATTAGCTGCTGGTTATATTTTTGACTTACAACGTGGTTCAATAGTGTAAATGGCATGTCAAAGGTAGGCTGGCATGTTTTATTTCCAACTAAATAGATCCCTGGTTCCTACATATTAAGTTTCATGTGGTAGACACCTGATTAAATGAAAATGGACTTCTATACCTATTTGAACTCTTGGGCATTTTCTATAAAACTCTTAGAGATTTTCTGAGAAAGATGGGTGGATCTTTCTAGCATGGACCAACAACTAACCATATTTCTGATTTTAAAAGGTAAAGGATTTAATATCATAGCTAAATGATCTTTCACTTTCCAACCATAAACATCATTTATAGCCTTTCTAAAAAAATCAATGACAACTTAATTCCTGATGTTGATCTTTTAATCTTTAACATAAATGTTTCCTTCATCGATCTCTTTTTGATGGTTAGGAATAAAAAAGAAAGAGCAGTCAGTATTGCTGTCTTATAGAATCAAGCTTTTCCTGCAACTCTCTCTGAAGTAGCCCTGAGTGTTCACAAGAGATGCACTAGTCCTCTTGTAAAGTCAATGCACACAATAGGACTAAACAATATTTTTGATTAGTTACAATGATTTTTTTTCACTGCCTCAATCTCTAGTAGCATCTAGAGAATATCTCGTGATCTCTTAAAATCAAAGTTTCTACAAAAAGAAAATGTAAATTGCTACCATGGGGACTTTCTCTTTTTAGTGGGAGAACTTTCCATATTCACTGAGTGTGTTAGCAGGGGGTTCATTGTTTGTGTCCTTACAGGACTTACTCAAAAATCAAAAACATCTTTGTGGTATAATACTTTGAGGGAAAAGGACATTTGAAAAATTGCTTGCAAAATATTGAGGTTTCCTACCCTCCAATTTCCTGAGATCATTAAGATCTGTTTGTTTGCCTATCTCTTGTGCATAAGAGAACCAAACAATGGTCTATTCTTCCTCCAATATGGCAACAGCTTTTAAGCCAAATTTTCTGCCTAGCTATCTCTCTAGGTTATGGGAGAGTTTTGTAGGTGTCTTACCTTGTATGTGTCTTGGATATTTTCCGCATAACCTGTGTGCCTATGAAAGGGGCTTACAAGTTTCTATGCATTTTAAATTCAATTGGTCAAATCCTACAGGCCCAACCTTTCAAAGATTTCACCATTACCTATAATAGCACCATAAGCTGGGGGTTAATCATTCAATGTGAGGGCCATTTTATAATTCAACAATGACGGGTATATTAAATGTATTTTTTTCAGATTTCATTTCAGTTCATTTATTTTTTTATATCTTTATTATGAATAAGTACATATACATTGTATGATCAGATCTTGTGAATGTGTCCCCCTTCTCTCTCCCCTACCCACTGGGGTCCTTCCTCGGTGTTCATACTGGATCTGTCCATAGGTTAGGGGGTATGAACTGCACCAGAGGGAGCCAGTTTTTCTTTCTTTCTTTTTTCTTCCTCCTTTGTGTATTGTTGCTAAGGGTGGCAATGTCTCTGGATATTCTCCCCCACCATGGCTTTTACAATCTTTCCGCCCATTTCTCTGAGTCATAGTGGGTGAGTTTTGAGTCTGCTTTATTTTTGATATCTTAAGTATCTCTGGATCTTTGCCCAGGGTTGTGTTAGTATAGTTGATAACCTTTTTTTCAAAGGTCTCCATTGACCTTTCATGGGTTATCAGACTTGCTGTGGTGATTGGTCTTCTGTTTGTCTTGTCACTTTCTCGTAGGTTTCATTTGGGCCCTGTGTGAAGGCCAGGGGTGGATTGTCTCCTGCCAGGATGTCAGATATCATCCAATGTCTTGTTGGTGGAGGCTGTAAATGTATTTTAAAAGTATGATATTTTAAAATTAAGGCATCTCCAACTTCTAATGAGTTTATGGGGAGGGAACACTATCATAAATTGAATTGTATTTGCTTATACTACACACACATAAAAAGTTGTTGAAAATAATTGAATTGCATAGGTTTTACATGTCTTTCATATTTTCTATATAGATTTAAAAAAATTCTCTTCCAGGTTTTCATTAAAATATTTTTGAGGAAAATATATGCACTTTGTAAAAATATGGAAAAGTGGAGAAATAAGCTGTAAGCTATTGCTGTCTATTGTTCACTGCTGCCTTCACTAGGCTAGCTTCCCTGTAAACACCTCTGAGGGGATTCTCCTGTCTCCACCTCCCCTCTCACCACAGGTGAGCTAGGATTACAGATGTGTACTGCGGTATCTAGCTCGCCATAGATTCTGGGGATCCAAATTCAGATAGTTGCACAGACACCCTATTGCTGAAGAAACCACACTCTGGCTGTGGAATTCAGAGAAATCAAGCTTATACCATAGAATACCACCTCTCAGCAGCTATGGTAACCTGCACGAGATAGCACCGGTCAATAATTTCCTCTGGGTGGGGGAGGGACTCATGAGACCCCTCTCCTTGAAGAGCGAATGATAGTTAATGATTGATGGGGGAAGGGCAGTCATGATCATCAGTGGTCCCTCCATTGGAAAGCTTTGGGAAGAAGAAGGAGTTCTGTAGGAGGGGATGAGACACAGTAATGTCTACATAGTCAAAATATTACGCATTAATCTCAGCACTCAGGAGGCAGAGGTAAGAGGATCGCCATGAGTTCAAAGCCACCCTGAGACTACATAGTGAATTCCAGGTCAGCCTGGACTAGATCGAGACCCTACCTCGAAAAACCAAAAAAAAAAAAATTGTCAAAGAATGAATTAAGCAAGTGTAAAAGTAAAATGAATCTTCCATCCTCCAATGTCTACTGCCTCACAGGACCATCCCTTCACGAGACCCCATTATGGCATGAGATTTCTCCTCTTTGTTCCTGGATGAACTTAGATTTTCCACTGGAAATGGGCAGAAGTAGATATGAGTTGTAAACTGGTGAGAAGTGTTGTTTGTCAGCCTGGGAAAGCTGCACATCACTATGTTTGTGGATAATCATTGAGCTCTAGTATTGAAGAAAACATGAATGATGTTATTTCAGCCTATGTCAAAACTGCTGGGAATTTCCTAAACAGCCTGTGAGTCTACTTAAACAGAAATAGCTTCTCCACACAATTTATGCTTTCATTTGTGCCACTACTCAAGTTGATAAAATTCTATTCAAATTTTATTCAGTCACAGATGGTTGTTGATAACTAAAAGGTCATAGATGAGGACACAGAAATCTTTAGCAGAACCCATCACCATTACTAACAAAGTAATTCAAGCTATGTGCTCTTCTACTTAGAGGAAGTTAAAGGAAGAACTGATTTTTTTTTTAAGGAAATGCCTCCATGTGGACTGGAAGAGTTGATCCATTACAGAATTAGAAAACCTAGCCAAGGAAATAAGAATTATGATCTCATTATTTTTAAGATTCTGTTACGTGCTCAGCAGAATATAATCCAAATGTGAATTTTACTACCATTATAAAAATAGAAAGTAAATTAAACAATCCTAAGAAATGCCTTTATTCCACTTAGTAGAATGCTAAGAGAATATTTCCTTCTGTTATTTTAAACAGAGGCATAATAATATTGTTCTAGCAGACTGTTCTTATGAACTTTGGAAATTAAAACAATAACACAACTCATTGTCCTGCAGGAAAAAAATAACAAAAATGGTACAAATAATCAGATCTGTATTATTTGACTTCAGATAGTCCATGTACTCTTAGTTAGACATTAGTGATTTCATAAGATGGACTTATTTTAAGTGTTTATTTATAGAACTCTATACCTAGCAGCATACTGCATATGGGATTTAAGTGGCTGTAAACATCATATGTATTAATGACTAACTTTTGCCAGATAGTGAGAACCAAATTGTGTTTTGTTTTCTTTCCCACATATGCTGGCTCCAGAACACTGTTTTAAAAGTCCTTTAAGCATTGAGGATAGGCCTGTCTTCCCAAGTCCCTAGAACACAATGTGCAGCAAGACAAGAAGGGTCACTGTCTCTCAGGAAAATATGCAAGTACCACGGATGCTTGCCTCGAGACGCTGTTTCCCACAAACTCCAAGGTTCCTCTCAAGCACAGGAAGCTAAAGAAAAATCCTCTCAAAAATTAACCACATGTGAGTACTGAAACGTTGCCAGGAACAAGGACAGCCCAGGAGGCTTTGGTCCACATCAGTACTGATGGGGATCCTCATGGTGGGTCAAGGGAACAGCACATGTCACTCTCAGTGCATGGAACTGAGTGTTATTATTTAGGCAGAAAGGAAAACTCAGAAAACAAACAGCAGTGGGAATGATGCTATCAACGTGGAGCCTGACTTCTATCGATTAACACACAGTGAGAAACTGGTTCTGCTTCCCAATCAGCCTCAGTTAATGAGATCCTGGGAAGCAGAAGTGCTTTTTTAGGCAGAAGGTGGCCGGGACTGCACATCTTACTTCAAGAGTAAACCCATTGCTTAGAAGCAAGCTAAGGTCACGATCACACCACGTCTTATCACCACCCTCAAACTGTGTGAGGTTTAAAATGCAGGTGAAACAAAAACAATTCCCCCAGAACATAAAATACCCATCCAAAGCAGCTTATTGAAGAAAAGGGTTTTGAGGGGAAGCTTCATCATGGCAGGGAAAGCATGGCAAGATCAAACAGACAGCACCATATCTTCACAGTAGCAAGGAGGAAGCAAAGAGCTAAAGAATAATACCAAGCAGGAGCGACCCAGAGAACCTGGAGTTCTGTCCCATGGAGGACATAAGAGTCTGTTGATCTCTTCAGTCCCTCTCTGCCTTCAGGTCTAATAAAATGGTTTGATCATGCACACATAAAAAGCATACCAAGCAGGGATAGACTATATGACCTCCAGGCTGACTCCCAGTGACTCACCCCCTTCAGCACAGCTCCACCTCCCAAAGT
The DNA here is from genome assembly GCA_004024765.1 of Zapus hudsonius. NCBI lineage: Eukaryota > Metazoa > Chordata > Mammalia > Rodentia > Dipodidae > Zapus > Zapus hudsonius. The sequence goes on from PVHP010000178.1 coordinate 98,424, forward strand.
CTCCACAAACCTCATGAAGAGTGCCACATGAGTCTTTGGGGCATTTCACATTCAAACATGACTGGGGGAGAGGAGTTATGTGACTGAAGACGTCCTCAAGTCAAGTAAAGCAGATGAAAAATCAAATGATACACGAGACAGACAGCAATGTAATGGCTTCCTACAACAGTATAGAAGACAAGTCCAAAGGAGAGGATGCTTTTCTATTAAATCTCAACAATTCCAAAGATAGCATTTTATTACAGCTCTTTTGTATTTATCTGTTGTTAAGCTAGTGTCCTTCTTCCTATCAAATTTCCTTGTTGAAAAGAAAGAAACTATGTAGCTACTGGAAAGCATTCTTAGGTTGACACTCTTAAATGGACGTCTGTAGTCACAGGATTTTAATAGGTTACTAAATTGACCCTGTCATGAGTCCCACTGAGACTCATTGAGAAAGCTGCCCTGAAATAAAGGTGTCACCGAGAAGAGCGAGGACAGGAGGGACAGAGTGTGACGTGATGCTCACAAGCCATCATCAGTGATGTGCGATACTGAAACGGAATCTAACTAGAGGCAGCTCAAACAGCATGGAGCTGTGCTCTGGTTTTATGAAAGAAAAATAAATGTGAACAGTTAGGCAATAATATATCCTCAACCATTCAATGATATGGTACATTCCTTACGTGCTCACGCTAATGAGAAGGCTGGTTCACACTTTCATGTTACAAAGTTACAACTCAGATACATGCAACTGGTTCATTTAAATTCAATTAAATGTCATGTGAGAAGTATTTGTTTTCACTGAGAAAGGCAAACATTTAATTTTAGGGTTGATTCTTGCTTTTCCATGCTGGAAAAAAAATCTCTTTCTATTTCTAGGAAATGGTATTGGTGGTGAAGAGTGTGAGTGAGTTGGGAAGGCAGATAAGAAAGGCACCAATTTTCTTTACTTTTGGCAACTAGATGACTTCCAATATAGGGATTCAGTCATAAGACAAGAGTCACAATGCTTTCAAGTTGGAGGTGAGAAAAATGCAGATGGTAGACTGGACTTCCAGAAGCTGGGCAGAGGAGAAAAAATGTTTAAGAGCAGTTACTAGATGGTGGGTTGCTGTTGGAGCTGCTTTCTCTCCCCCAATCTCTTTTCTCTTCCTCTCTTCCCTCTTCTTGTTCTATTTCCCTCTCCTCCTCTTTCCATTTTCATTTTAACAGTCAGGGAGGTTAAATCTAATTTATAAGAGATGAGCAAATGAACCTGTTGGGAGACAAAAGATGTTGAGAGTATGGGAACTTGAGGCAAGAGCTGGAGCTTGTCCCTGAGAAAGCAGGGGTTCAACACAGGGAAGGAGAGAAGGTGGAGGCTCCCTGAAAGAGAATGATACCTGTTACACTCAGGCTGAAAAGAATTCAGGAAAGAAATGCAGATTTTTAGAGAGGAAAGCAGACTCTGAAGGGTTATTTGACCCACAGTTATTTTCTCTTTGGTCAACCTCATTGTTGAAAATGCATGAGGATGTTCTGAGTCCATGTAGAGTTTGCTAGAGATGATGAGAGCCATCCTTGAAGTGGGCATGTCACGTTCCCATGGAAGAAATTTCTATTAAAGCAATGGTAGGTCAGGAAAAAGCATAGGTTAAGAGTTAGCCTTCAAGACACTAACCACAAATGCTTGCAACATGTATAAAAAGTCAGACAAGTGTAGTTTTTGGATTACTTTGTCAAATTATATCAAGAGTAAACCAAAGTATAAGCTCCCTGAGTCTCAAATTCTCTTCCCTTAAAATTACAACTCATTTTTGTTTGATTTCTAAAATCAATAAACCACTATGAAATTTTATAATTACATGCTTGATGTTTATCTCAGTTCGATACGCTGTCAAGGTGCTCTTGTCTTGTAATCTTTAAAGACATTTTGTTGACTAAAAAAAAAATCTTCCTTCTTAGAAAAATACTGAAAAAAAAGTTCCTCATGTTCATGGGTGGTGGTGGTGGGGGAAGTGAGGACAAATGCACATTCCTGTATAGTCATGGATTTGATGGTGATACAGTCAATTTTTGTCTAATTCCTTAGTGTTACAAATGATGATGATATTCCAAATGGCTAAGGTGCTCCAATAACTATGAAAGATGGATGGTACTATTAATCAATGGATCCTCTCTCTCATAAATAAACTGACATAATTACGATTAGGCCACTGTTTCTGATTGTACACATGTATATGGAACAAACAATGTATCAGCATTTTCTTTGAAGCTGTAGGAGTGGGAAGATTTGGGAGTAAGTGGAGAACACATGTGTTGGTGTGTATGTATGTGCATATGTAAGGGACAGTAATATGGCGATGTGGCTGACGACTTGGAGTGCATCCTGGGAGTGTGAACCTGTATCCCCTCACCAATGTGATGGTTTAGCAGGTGAGCCATTGTTGAATATACGTGGTGTGTAAGAAAGCATACTAGACCAAAAAGGATTTTAAAATGTGGCATCTTAAGTGACTATTTTATGAAAAATTTTATGAAAATATAAGACAATATTGGATAAATTGCTAAAGTAGGCAATACCTGCAGAGGAGAAGATGGAGGTTGGTTTTAAAACTACTGGGTGAATTTTCTGCCTGCCTTCATGTGAAAGAAAGGGTGGGAATTGTGGGTGGGAGACATCATCTCATATGAGCAAGTGCTGAAAAATGAACGTCATGCATGAGCCAGAAGGAGGAAGAGCCCTTCTTCAATCTGCAAAGGGATAAGATTCAATTGATCTGTTTCTTGAATGTATACTTCAAAGTATGGGCTTCTGTAATGGAGATGTAGACAAAGTGGCATGGAATATAGATCAGAGGCTAAACAACCTTATTATTTCATACGTACGCATGGTCTTAGGTAAATAGAAGGTTTATGTACTCTGTTGTGGATGAGGTTTTTTTCCTTCTTCCAAAAGGAGATGTTAAAAAAAGATCAGTGCATGTGACCTTATTTGTAAATAGGGTCTTTGCAGAAGTCGAAGGTCATACAGGCTTAGGATCACTCATCCAATAACTGGCTCCTATGAGCAGTGAGAAATTCAGAGTCAGAGCCAGACACACAGGTGAGAAAGCCCTGTTGACAGAGGCAGAGACCTGCACGACCCACATACCAGCCACAGAGCACAAAGTACTTTTGGCACTCATCAGAGGCTGGGGCAGGCAGGCAAAGATATTATTTCCTGGAGTCTTTGAAAGGAGCAAGACTCTCTGACACCTCTTTTTAGACTCTATCTTCCAGAACTCTAAGAGAACACATTCCTGTTGTTTTAACCTGCTTAGTGTGTGATGTTGTTATAGAGGTCCTAGGAAACTGATATACACATTTTCAGATAAGCCCACCGAATGTCAAGGTTACTAAAACAGTGATATAGATGGAGAAAAAAGCTTTAAATCTTCAGCACAGATCTTTCAGCTCTAAATAAGGAAATTGGGGACCGCAGAGATAACAATCACCACTGTCCTCAAACTGATTAACGGAAACGGGCCAGCATCCAGCTACCTCCAGTCAAACTGTCCATATTGTATATACAAGCATGTTGTAGCATAGAAAAGTAAATTTGAAAAACAGGCGATTGTTATTCTTAGGTTTTTGGTTTGCTGTGATAAGTCAACAAGTTTTATGATGTCCTTGACAATAACATAATACCAAATTTCACTGTCCAGTATTCAGTTACGTTTTAAGACTTAACCCCTGAACCTGCAAGAGACGTTCGCTGAGGACTGATGGACTCTTGCAGGTGTCACTCTTCTCATTTTTCCAGACTCACCCATAAATAGGTTCTTGTTTTATTTATTTATTTTTGGTAATATCATTGTCTGAGAAATCGGACTTTACAAATTTAAAGATTCCTTCAGGAGCAGTTCAAAGACCTTTTTCATTTGTTTAAGCAGCACTTTAACACACTGCACTAGACACTCACAAAAAAACAGACATGTAAGGGAGGAAACTGCATTTTTCCAGAGCTCCCTTCTAGTGCCACGTGACACATGCTTCATGTTTCGATGGCATGTTTATTTGTTCTATGCCCAAAATGCATATAATATGCGCTCTTAGAAACGAGTATTTGATCAGTAGATGTATATAGATTTGAGGCTTAAATGGGTATTCTTCTAGCTTTACACATTGGGGTGGAGGAGCTAGGATTATATGATCTAACCCTCTTACCTAAAAGAGACTGCAGGTTTCTTAGATTTATAAAGTTTCATAAAGTCTGTGCTTCTAAAAATATACATATCCAAAACAAAGCCCAGAGAGCATATGTTAATGAATATCCATACATTTTTTTTTGTTGACCATCTTGAAAAACATACTAAATAAATTTTAGGGGCTAAATACAATGTTCTGTCTAATGGTAACATTATAATCTTCCTACTGAATTGGAATCTGTCAATGTTTTTTCTTCCTTTTTTGTGGGGAAGGATTAGAAAAAAATGGTTCTCTAAGTCATTTTGCTTCTTTACCACCTTTGATGGATATTGGTGTATCTTTACACAGTCAAATAACATTCAGTCATCTCTTGAAGGCCTTCCAGAAATCAGGATGCTCTCAGTTCAACTCTAGTGCTTACATAGTTCTCAGTCCTTTTGCACTTTTGCCTGATTTGTACCATTTCTGCTGTTTCTCAAGCTGAAACTTGAGCAGACTGCTTTCCCCTGGACGAAGTGCAAACAGGGAGTAGAGATGAAAGGGCTGTAGATTGATTTTCATTACACTTGTTGCTGGCTTCTAGGTTCATACTGACTTCAATTTCCAGAACATGCTGGTAAGTATTTTAGTCATTTGAGCATCTTCTAAAGTCTAAAGGTTTTTTATTTTCCTTCAGCCAAAACACAGAGTTATATCTTACACATGATCTAATCCAAGTGAATCATTTTCACATTAGGCAATAAGATCCCCATTCTCATGATTAATTCTATGTTTATTTCTTTCAACAAATCACATCTGCACATATGACCTCATATAATGGCTACACATGGGGCTTGGAAGATCTGTTCACATGCTTACGTATAGCAAATAATATTGTTGTATTGCTCTGGTAACGAGCTCCTGGGGACCACTGTGTAGGCAGGTCTGCAGGAGGCTGGGATGTTACTTTCAGGCCACAGTCTGGGTACAGATGATGGGTTCTAAACTCCAACCCATGCAATTTCCTGCTAGTGTTCACCAATGGGTCATAGATGAAGCACAAGTTCATTCAAATAATGGCACCAGGGGGCTGTCTGGGCTCGATGAAGGTCATCTGACACCAACACAGTGTCTAGGCAGAACTATGTCTGCTTCAGGGTCCCCAGTAGGATTTTAAAACTCTCCAGATCTAAATAATTTTGAGATTCTTATAAAAGCCCAGAGGAAGAGTGAACTTGTGCATAAATATTGCTTAAAACCTGGTATCCTAAAAGTATCCTACAATTAGCTATCATACAAAAGATTTTTTTTTTGCTTTTACTACTTTCCCCTATAATAGCACTTTTAACTACTAGAGATCTAGAACACTTTAAACAAATGAAAGACAGACACTCAAACCTTATCCAGAGGAATTTAATTCAGTCTCTTTGTAACATGCTTAGAACATTGCCCAGGAGAACTTAATATGCAGTGTGTGGTCTTGGCTGGTTCTAGGTATTTGATCAACTCACTATTTCTGTAGTCTGATAACTTGTGCTTTTGTTTATAATCATATGTTTATTACATATATAATTATATATGTTTGAATTATAATACTTCATCTTTAATTGTCATCACGGTTATTTTAACACCAACAGAGTGACTAGTTTAAAATAAGGCAGCTCATGTCACTTTCCTGACTCAAATACATTTGAAAACCTTCTGTCACTTGAATTTGTCTTGTGGCTAAGAAGTTGTGTTCTGGCCTGTTCTTAACCCATGTCTTAACCCATGGGTCTTCCCTGGTGCTTTCCTTCTACTGGGTTTCAGATATTTCTGAATATCCCATATTGAGTTTGCCTGCTGAGAAAACTCTTTGCTTCCCTGACTTTAAAGTCGGCTTTTCTCACTGCTTTCCTATCTCTTCCTCTGGACAGAGTCCATCCTTGATTATTCTCCATTCACCAGGGCACTGCATCTACCAAGACATACTACAATACCCTTGCTGATCAGGAATCAGCAAACTTGCTCTATAAATGGCTAAAGAGTAAATATATCAGACTGCGCAAGCTATTCTATCTCTATTGCATCTAGTTAAGCCTGTTGTTTTGGTGCAAATGTAGCTGCAGACAATATAAAAATCAATAACCATAACTGTGTTCCAATAAAAGTTCATTCGGAAAATTAGGCAGTAGGTTGACCTCTGCTATATAAGAGGTTCTTCTGCATATATGAGTTGGGTCCTGTATGTCCTGTTGTTGACACAACTTTCTCTGTTTTTTTTCTAATCTCAAGTTAAGGAGGCAACGTAGGTATAAATCCGTGAAATTCAAACACAATCAGTATTTGGACCATTCCTGGTATTTTTTCAAACCCAACGGGAAATCCTATCCTTTAAGATCTTTTTCATTCAACAATCCCTTGAGAGATAAGACTCAACCAGCTCTCTTTCTCTGGTACTTTGGGAATTTGTAGCAGATCTGACATCAGAAGACAGAAACTAGCTATTCTTGACTTCAAAGAGAGAAATGTAGTCAACACGCAGTGTCTCTCTTTTCTGAATCTGTCTCCTATCAGAAATAATATCTTTCCTCCTCACTTCAGCCTTGATGAGGAAAGCTTTGTAGCTCACATTTTTTCTCCTGACCTCAACTGATTCTAGAGTATCCATCCCACAGAATGACATGACCCTTCAAGTATGCTTCTCTGAATGTGAAATCTGTGAGATGCAATTGGCGTCAGGGGGAAGATTGTCTTTAGGTCTAATAAATTTGAAGAATAGTAACTTCATTATTATAGAATTAGGATTTTCAGAACATTCACTTTTATTCCTTATAAATTTTTAACAGGAAGCTAAACATGTCTTCCATTATTTTTTGATTACTAAAATAAATTTTATTTTTTTTCTATTTCCACAGAACCCACTTTGAGAAACTCTATTAAATCTTCTGTCAATAAATATTATTCAATGATCTATCAAGCTTTCAAATTTCACAAACAATGGTGTTAAAACTGCTTTGTTTATTATTTTTATTTGAAAGCATGTCCATGAATGCATACAGAAATATATAAATATTTTGTTGTAAAAATCTTAATTTTCCATGCTCAGCTATGGATTAGCTACATATTTCAGTGGGATGTCTAGAAAGAATGATATTGCTCTTATTTGAAACTTTGGTGAAATGTTGAAATCTTGATCATTTTTTTCTCTTGAGAGTCAAACATAAAATTCTCTTTTCATGTAAGATACAAATAGTTCAAAGTAGGCCATGCACCATGGTGAGTCTTAAAAGTGCCCAGTGAGGGTAGTGTTCATGCAACTTCAGATGAGAAAATAGACCATATAAAGCCACTAGAAATATGCTAGTTTAACTGCTTTTTCAGTAATAATTCTTTTCCTTTACTATCTACTTTGCCTTGAGTTAGGTGGTTGGCCAGTTGATTAGCCTGAGAAATCCCCAAGAGATTATGCACTATGCCTCCAGGTGCATCTGGAAGGTTATTTATAGGGATTAGATATAGGGGGTTCTGATTCACTACATGAATTAATTCCTTGATGGATTATTATTATGATGATAATCTTAGGAAGTGATGAAAATTAGGATTGTCTGGTTTGAGGAAGTAGGTCAGTGAGGGAATTTCCTTATGGGTCTTTTGTCCTTGAACATTTCTAGTCTCTAACTGATAGTTTCCTGTCTGCCATTATGTGAACAGCCTCTTCCTTCCCATCCTCTTGCCATCAAAAAATTCTGTCTCATCAAAGGCCCAGAAAGATAGAGACTAGTGACCGTAGGCTGATGCCTCCAAAACCATGAGCCAAAATAAATCTTTATGCCTTTAAGTTCCCTTTAGGTATCATGTCACAGTGAAAAGAAGAGTTACTATGTAAGTCATTTTTATTCCTATGCCCTATTTTAACATATTTTTAGAACACTGCTTTATTCATACTTCATTGAAAAGTGAATTCTAATTTATGGTATATGATATTAATAGTCCAATGCTTCAAACATGAATTATATCCTGAATAATTCTACCAAACTACTATTATGAAGAAACTCATTCATCTTCAAATGCCTAAGATTTCCCAAATACACAGTTGTTCCCAGTCCAGAAGCTAGTTGAAATATGATATTCTATGCACATTTCCTTCATCTACATTTTGTCTGTTACTCATTGTAAGTTGTACTTAATGGAAAACATGAGAGAAATGCCAAGAACCAGAGTCCAGTTTACACTATATTCAACTTTCAGTACCTCAAATTCTCTTTTTTTTTGCAAATAGCACATAGGCCAGGTATGGTGGCTTATGCCTATATTCCCTCTACTCAAGAGGCTCAGGCAGGGGGATACCTTTGCTGCATAATGAGTTCCAGGCCAGCTTTGGCTGGAGACTGAGACTGCCTCAGAAAAACCATTCCCTAACAAATCAGACAAACACTACAGAATAACATATGTTCCTATTCTAGTGCCTTGAATTTGTCTGTTGTACATATCAGCCCTCCTATTTGTTAAATCAGGCTGATTTGACAGGAACTCAGTCTCCATTACTGTGTGTCCTTGCATTCAAGGGCACTCGTGACTTTTGATCAGGACTCATCAAAGTGTTCCAATTAATGTTAATTTCAAAGCCTATTAACAGACATTTCATTTGTTTTTAAAACTTCTCACATGAAGGACAAAGAAGGTAGGAAGGGAAAGAAGAAGGAAGGTAAGGAGGTTAGGAGTCTGGTGGCAGAGAGGAGGAAGAGAAGAAAAGAGAGAGACAGACAGACAGATTTTTGTGGTTTGTTCTTATTTCTCTAGGTGTCACCATTTCTGTCTGAAAGTCTGTGAGAGTTCACCACAGATTGCAGCATTCTTTACATCTTTGGTCCAGAATAGGAAACAGAACTGTTCTGGTGGAGGGATGGGAGGGTAACTGCAGAAAGAAACAGGAAACTCTAGGAATTCCCCACCCTAACCTAGTATTTATTTCAGAGACAGAAGCCCTGGGGCATAGGTGAGATCTTCACAGAGCCTTTGAACCACCAGCTTTGGTACCTGCTATTTTCAACTCTAAGCTAGAAACATGGGCCAACATACCTGCTTTAACTCCACAGCAGCCACCCGGTAATGAATGAGGACAGAATCACCATTCAGGACAGGGCAGTGACTATAGACTTAACTCTATGTAATGATACAGCAGCCTCTCTTGACTGATACCATTCAACCCGAGGTGCAGCAGTGCTACCAGAAAGGAAGACAAAGCAAAAATATCACAGACAGCTCTTTGTCCAGGATACTAGTTACTTAAAAACCAGAGGAATTTCCAAACTCAACACCTGAAAGTTCTCCAAGGAGCCAAACCTAATTAAGCATATCTATGTACTGGGAACTCAAAGAAATAAAGTCTCAGATGACTGTGCCCATATTTCACATACTTCATCCCTAAGGAGAAGACTTGGAGAACTCTAAAAAGGAGATAGAGAATGCTCTCTGTCTTTACTTGGTGAAATACTCATCAGCCCACTGACCTACATGATCACTGAAGAGAAGGACTTAGTATCACATCAATTACATACCAGAAAAATTGCATCAAAAGGAAGAACTTTTCCCTAAAATTTAAAAAGAAAGAATGAAGAATATTCATAGCAAGTTAGTCTCACAATGTGAAGTGAAAAGATGGTAAGATTCCTTCAGAATAGAATAACAAATAAAATGGACAAATTGTAAAACAGAGACCATAGAAGGACGGAAAGCACTTTCAGAAAACCATACTCACCCTCAGTGTCAATGATATTTCTATCTTTCTTACTTTGTTGTCACAATAACTCTCAAACAACAAACCTTAAAGATATAAGATATATGACATAATGCATTTTGACAAATTTTACTCTCACAAATAATGCATTTCCTTGGGTCATTTAATAAGCTTGTTCTTTTTCTTTTTCTGCCTTCTTGGATTTAATTTCTTATTTTGGTCTTGTGATTCCATGAAACCCTCTTAATAAAAAAGATTGTTATTAGAGACCATGGCCTGGGTATATTATTTAGTTATGGTTGAGTTTTAAATAATCACACATTGGAATCAAAATTATTTGGCATTGTGTATATTTCAGAAAGAACAAAAGGAAAAGAGAAGAGGAAATTTTTCAGAATTCAGGCTTTATATCTTTTGTGATTTTGAAAGTATTCCTCTAAATTTTCCCTGCTCAAGGTTCTGCAATCTTCATTGCATTAACAAATATGGAGGCTACAAATCTCTACTTATTAACAATTTGTTTTCCAAATGTTGATTTTGAGAATTAGAATAGAGTTTTTTCTTTACAGGTTTAAAATAATCAACTTTCTGGAGTGAAGAGATGGTTCATTGGTTAAAGGCTCTTGCTTGTTTGATTCCCCAGTACCCATGCAGAGCCAGATTTACAAAGTAGTGCCTGCATCTGGAGTTCATTTGCAGTGGCAGGAGGCCTTGGTATGCCCATTCTCATTGGCTTTCTCTCCTTGGCAATAAATAAATAATCAATAAATAGAATATTTTAAATAAAATGATCAACTATTCTTCTCAACAGGCAACAGTTTATTCTTCTCTAATGCTGAAATTAAAATACATAGCTTCTTATCAAACATTATGTATTGTTTTTTATACACAATTCTTCTTTAGTTCTTGCGACATTGAGTAAGATCTATTTGACGTGAACTGGATTTGGTTAAGATGAATGCCTATCTTGGAGATTCAGTGTCAAGTACATTGTCAAATATTTTGGTCGAGATTTGCTGACTCTAGAGTCTAACTGTCATTTCAATATTAGTTTAGAAAAGGAAAAAAAAGTTCTCCCGGAATAGTGGGTCTTTTATTCTTCTTAGGAATACATACTATAACAAAATATTAGAAGAAAACTTCTCACATTTTGTTACTTTTGGCATATACAGCAGATAATTCAAAATTGAAGCTAGAAGATGGTATGAGGAATCATTTTCCAATGATATTTTCATGCTGAAATGGAAGTTGCTACTGGTATGTTGCTTTTGATGTTCACTTTTTGTTTTTAATGTGTCTTTTTTCCTAGAGCAGCTAACTTGATTTTCTTGGTCCTTTGAGAATCCTTTGACAACTATTCTCAAAGAAGAAACAGTCTTGCTTATAGGCTTATAATTTTCTGTAAACTTGGATGCATGTTAATCAGATGCGGCAGGTGGAAATGCCCCTAAGCTTTGACCTTGGAGGAGTGAAATTTTGGAAACTCAAAACCGAGGATATTTGGCAATGTGAATAACTGAGTCTTACTAAATCTACCATAACGAGGAGTTTAAATGTTGAAACAAAACTTATCTTGGAAAATACTTTTAGTGACTTGATCAAACACTGTAACCATGGCCAGGAAAGAGGATCTCTCTCCCAGGTGACTCACTACATTTTGCAATTTCTTAGTCCGGTGTGTCACTGTGTCCATCCACTAACACATGGAAAAATAGTTGGTCATGAATCATGAAACCCTGAAATACAAGTGCAGTTTCAGCAATAGTCATGGGATTTCCCAAGGTGGAAAGAATAGCTTCTCTCCTGCAGCTCCTGAAAGGTTTTTCAGGAAGAGTGCCTACATTCCCCCCCCCCAAATTATTCCCTTCTATGTCCATACTATTCAGTGTTTCAATTTTCCTTTGACTCTTAGAAATGACTTACTTTAACTTGGGACATTTCTAGTGTAGGTGGTATAGTTTTTAGTAATCTACACAACCCTGTAATGGCAGATTTCACAGCAAAAGAAGTGCTAATGATTTTTGGTCATTTCCTGGTAGTTACAGGAGAATTTCAGGAAGCTGTGCTTTCCTACTATGGGCCGCTTTATCCATCTTGTTTGGGGATCTCAATGAACTCATCCAACATTGCCAGTTTGAAGACATTCATGAATTACCGAAATGCTGATTTAATGAGCGTATTATACCTTACAAGCCACAACCATTCCAGAGGTTAACCTTATAAAGCAATTAAGAAAAGTCATCCCAGTATTGTGAAATGACCCAGAATCAGACACCACTGGACTTTACAAAGACTTCTTTTTATATAAAAAGCCAAGTAAGTATACCTTTGGGCTGGAGTAAATGATAGTCTTTGGAGAGGTGGAGATTAGCTCATGGCTTGCCTCCAGTGAAATTGAAATGATTGAAAAACAGAAGTGACCTCTGCCTTTGTAATAGGAAGAAAAAGCAAAGGTTACATCCAGTATCAAACGAGTGATCATTGGCTCCTTCAAGAAGGACAAGGTGTTCATATTCATTTTCGATAACCCAAGGAGTGCAGCTTTCACCCTTGGGTTGACTAGACCCTCAAAGTCACTTTTCTCATTTTATGTATTATGTACTAGCTACCGTTTGCCTCACTGCCAAACACAGGACAGAATTTAGGATCACCACACAGGTTAAGCGAATCCTGTATTACTGTTCCCAGGCTGCCGATGGCAGACTGGGATGGTGAGATGTGAGAAAAATCCAAATCTAGATGAGGAAGACAATGTAGTTTTCATCCACTGAGGAAAGCTTTTCACTTTGTGGTGGCAACAGATTACAGAAATTCTCCAACTCACTATTCTTATGGCACTCAGTAATTACATTAGGGTTGTCAGTTTTTAGTCCCTGAATCTTATAATAATTCATAACTCCTTTACTTACATTCTCCTATAAACTGTTTGCAAAGAACAAAGAAAAAAATCACTAACATACACATTTGAAGTTATGAGTGATAAAATTTAGAAGGCTTTTTTTTTGAAAAAGGTAGACTGAAAAATAAATTTATTTTTATCTGAAATTGTACAGTTTATTTTCTGAACTTTTTTCTCTTTCTGGTGTGCAGCTTAATGATATTCTGATGACTTTTTACCTCGAGACTGAAAAGTATTATCGATGTAATTCATACAAAATTAATGGCATGACCAAAATTTTCTAAATAAATTTATCATAATAAAATAGTGGATACACATTTGTCAACTTTTCTCAAGATAACAGAAATAAAGGCAGAATGAGAGTAAATATATTTGAGGAAACATAGGTAAAGAAACAGTTATTTTTTTGATTGCTTGAGACCATTTTAAGTTAGTTTTTTTGGTTATTTCTCTTTTTCAATTTTTTTTGATTTTTCACTTTTTAAAAATCCTTTTATTGTCAGCTTCCATAATTATAGATAATAAACTATGATAATTCCCTTGCCTTCCTTCTCAAGCCCACCCACATCATATCCCCTCCCTCTCTCAATTAGTCTCTATTTAGTTTTGATCTTCTTTTTCAATTTTTAAAATCAACTTATGTTAACTAATAATGAATTTTACTCTGATATTTCCGAAGATACAAATAGTGCTCATTGATCACTGGTGTTAAACCTGACTTTCTCATGCGTCTAGCATTCAATTTTGTCTGAGATAGTTTTTTAAAGATTTTTAGATAACAGATGAAGTGACTTTTAGAGCGATCTAATAGAAAAAAGCTTAAGTGATTTCAATAAAGTAAATAAAATTTTCTTTATAATTAGAAATATCTGTAAGCTTATACTCAATGATAAGCTAGTTTATTTTTTTAAAATTTAATGTTATGATTCTCTCTGTACCTGCCCATAACTTGCTTGGCCACAGGAGCTAAACTTTCTCTGAGCATAATCACCATTGAGTGAGAGTACACTTCTTATCCTAGACATGGCTGGGAGAGAGACCCAAATAGTTTCTACTTGATATCAAAATATCATGCCCAAACTCATATCATTGCCAAACCATAGTTGGCAATCCTAAGACATTTATTTATACATAATATTCATATAGTAACTACAGGAAGATGGTGTGGCTTGTGGAGCTAATTGCTCCCTTCTCCAACTCTCGCTGCTCTGGGATGTTATAAGAACCTGAGATTTCAAATGTGGTGTCAATGGTACCTCACACAGAGTGGAAATCATGACCAATAATACCTTAGCGTGCTGACTTGCCCATATCTATCAATCCATACCATGAGCTAATCTGATGAAATTATTAGCTTTATGGATATCCTGAGCACACGTTATGTACTCAGAACTTGGTGGCTCTGGGAGTGGTGGCCTTCTCTACATTACCATGCTGTATTTGTTCCGTTTCTTCCACAGTCTTGCTGCCTGTGGTTTCTAGCTAAGGACAGTTTACAGTTCCTTGCTTTTTACACCTAGCAGAATGAGTTCACAGTCATTGCCTCACAATAACCGCATCAGAGAGTTTCATGCTTATTTTATAGAAGAAATGGGAAACGAGCAAGTGAATGGTCCAAGTCAGAATAAGTCTACTCAGCACTTTCATTAAGCCCAAGAGGTACATTAATTTTTTAAAAATATGCAATCATTTGTCCAAATGAAGATAAATATATACAAGCACTGAGAAAACTGAAGGGTTTCTTTTGAAAACTGAAGATTTACTTTACCAAAAACATCAGTAAAGAAACAAATCACTTGTAAGTATATTTGGTTATAATAATTATAAAAACAGAGAAACTTCTTGGATAATACCTAACTAGGACAGATGAACCAGGACATTTTATGTATTTAATTTTTGCTTACAAATCTTTGCTGAGTTTAAACTGAACAATTCATCTGCCTTGCTCAAAGAAGCAGTACGTCATTGGAAATCAGATGACTATCTTCACAAATATTTATAGAAATGACACTAGTCTGGCTAGGTTTTCATTTTTTAGTTAATTCCCCATAATTTTAAATATAATAGTAGTATACTTATTTACCATTGTAGAAATATTTTTACAGTTTAATGTAGTAATAAAGATGCCTTGCTTAAGAACCACTAAGATATATGTTAGGATATAAAAATTACTGATTTATGTTATTGAAGCAAACAAATTCATTCTGAAGTTGTAAAACTAAATTGCTCTGTTAATGTCCATTGTCATCATAACTAAAAAAGAGAACATACCATGAAACTTTTCTCAGAAGACTAAATTATTTTCCTGTGTGTGCCAAGCTCAAAGTCTTTCTCATGATTAAGTGGTAAAATGAAAATATCTTCACCACCATTGCACTAGGACTCTTGAAAATTAAAAAGAAACGTGCAATGGAAAAAGCAGAATTATTTTTTGGACTACGTGCAGTTTGGCTTGTTCATATAGTAGCAAAAAAAAAACACAAACCAAAAAACCAAATGTTTGTCCAACAAAATGCTGACAATCATGTCTCCTGGGAAACTTATACAAGGTCATAGTTCTATGAGCATTAAAAAATCTTGTACAGGAAACTAGCATGTAATATGAGAAAGCAAAGAATTCGTTGGGAGGAAATTTGGATGGTGTGGTAGAAATATCTATTAAGAAAAGAACATCATTGTCTTCCTAAAAATATTATATTTTTCAAAAAGACACTCACCAAATTATTTTCTTAAAAGATTGTTTCTTACAACTTCCCAAGAAGTTAAAGAATGATGATCAAGTTGTAGAAATTTTACACACATGGGAATTAGATTTGGAACGAAAAGGAAGGGTGTGTAATAACCAAGGGATTCTGACGGTTTCCTACGCTTGTAGAATGTGCAACAATGAGACAATTTGCTGGTAATTGTTTAGGTGGTAAAAATGACTGGAGGTAGATAAGTGTGGTTGTCTGTCTAGAAGTGGGGGATGGAAATCTGTAAACATATTTGTTTTGTCCATCCTTGGGTCCCCAGATGCCAAGTGCTTGATCCTGGAAGACTTACAGTAAATATCCATTGAGTGACTGGAGGTAAATAGTTTATTTGCACAAAAGGTGTGAGAGATGATTGGGTATCAGTACCTGCAGCTGGTTCCTACCAAGCATGTGAAATGGCTGTCCTGTTTATAAATAATTCCTTGTGGCTTCTTTGCTCATAAAAGGAAGTAAAATAAACAAGTATCAGCAAAATGAAAACATTAGCCTTTAAAGGAGACAGTAGAATGTTGCACACCAGACTCAGGGTATTGAAAGAGAAACATTGTGTGCACACACAGCACGTGAATTGCCCACAGAGATGCATATGCTATTCCTAAAATCCTCCAGAAGTCCCTCAGCACATCCAGGGCAAGAGTGGAGGGTCCCCTGGTCCCACTCTTCATGTTCTTCCTCTGCTCCCGTCTGAAGCACTCATTTCTTCCACACCTGGAACTTTCGTCCAATTGTCCTTCCAGTGCCACCTCTCTAGTGGGTCCTTCTCAGGCCACCCTCAGAAGATGACATTTTCTACTTGTCCAGAATGACTCGTCCGTATTTTCACTCATATATTCCTGTTGCTTGTGTCCCTCACTATAATGTAAACATCCACATGTAGGATTGTGCCTGTTTTGTAGTTGCGGCTTTTGTTTTCTCTATATTTCTGAAGTCATTAAGTGCTCTTAGAAGACCTTGTTAAATTCATGAATGAGAAAAATGAATGAATTAATCAAGTTAACATGACTTTAGGGCTTTTGGATCGACTTTATTTCTTTGCCAAATTTTTAAAAGTCAAATTGATTGAAATGACAAGCACTAAATAAAATTAAAATTGTCCAAAAAAAAAAAAAAGGAGAGGAAAAAGCTTTGTATCTAAACAAGGAAAGAGTGCTGGAGAGATGGCTCAATAGTTAAAGGTGCTTGCTTGCAAAGCCTGACAGCCTGGGTTCTATTCCCCAGTACCCATGGCTTTACCCATCCATGTAAAGTCAGAAGCACAAAGTAGCACAGTGATTTCCAAAATGTATTATGATAAAAATTCTACACTCCTTATAAGATACAAACTTCTCAAAAGGCCAGAAAAGGATGGAAGAAAGGTAGTTCTACTTCCAAGAAGCAGGTGGTCAGGGAGGATTATCTTGCCCAGCTCTGACATTCAAACTGAGGTTTTTTGGCTCTACATGTTTGCTTCTTTTGCATTTCTGGGTGTGGTAGTTTTAATCAGATGTTCCCCTATAAATTCATAGGTTCTGTGTTGGTCTCAGCTGGTGGCAATTTTGGAGGTGGAGCCTTGCTGGAGGAGGTATGTTGTTGGGGATGGACTTAGGGGTTTTACAGGCAGTTCTCCCTTGCCTGAATTCAGCTCACTCTATTGTTGCTGCTTTCCACCTACCGTGGCAGAGGTGATGTCCAGCCTCTGCTCATGCCATGATTTCCCCTACCATCATGAAGCTTCCTCTCTAGACTGGAAGTGAAAATAAAAACTTTCCTCCTGGGCTAAGAGATGGCTTAGCGATTAAAGCATTTGCCTGCAATGCAGAAGGACCAGAGTTTGATTCCCCAGTGCCCATATAAAGCCAGATGCACAAGAGGGAGCAGGTGTCTGGAGTTCATTTGCAGTGGCTGGAAGCCTAGTGCGCCCATTCTCTCTCTCTCTCTCTGTCTCTCTCTCTAATAAATAAAATATTAAAAACAACTTTCCTCCTATCAGCTGCTTTTGGTTAGGTGTTTTGTCTCAGGAATGAGAAGGTAACTTACCACACTAAGGATGGAATCTATACCCTTGCAAATGCTAAGCCACATTCTATCACTCCCTGTCACATATACTTTCTAAAGAGGTGCTTCTTCTATAAATACTTTTCAGGGATCTTTTTAGCACAGTAGCCACAATATTTCCAGCAGCTCAAGACAGTTATTAATTTTTCAATGTTACCAAGTAAAAACACAGAACAACAACCAGAAATAATTGGAGAGACATTGCTTGATTTCTGCATTTAATATCTAAACTTTTGGTATCTTCACAGGTGATTATTTATTTGGGTTGCTCAACTGTTTCTGCCCACAGTTTACACTGCCTTCTTTTTTCTTCTCATTTAAGTTTGTTTTCATGTGCAATATAGGGAATACATAGTGTAGTATGTGGTACAGTAGTTTCCTATTCAAGTTTTTTTCTATGCTGATCATAAATATTGCCCATGGAATGAGGAGTTATGTACTTCATTGCTTTTATTTGGTATGTGAGAGCTTGTAGAATTCCCATTAATGTTGTGACCTTTATACCCCTTCAGATTAAAGATTGGGCAAGCTCCAATCACAGGTTCTCACATCAGTGACTCAGCTCATTGAACAGCACCCTTGCAGAATTCTGCAGCTGGACACCAAGCGGCAGAAGGTACGACAGCATTATCTCCTCATGTCCTTGAACATCTGTATCACTTGCTTGATGAATAGTTGCCATAATAAAAACAATATTCATTTTTAGAATGCAACTCTAATTGTGGCTTAGGTCACCTATATTAAACGTAACTTTTGATTTCAAAACCTTATTCTTGATATATTTGTATATCTGAGCACAGCCCTTAGGTTGTACTTAGCATATCTTAAAATGTATCTCTTCCTTTAGTATCCTGACATTTCTCTAAATCTAATATATGCTCCATTCATGTTGTTTGATAAATGGTCACTGAAGGAAAGAAGGAAGGTAAGATTATTTTAAAAGCCACTGTTTCCCTATGTTCATTTTGTTGGGTTATTTAAAATATGCCTTTGGTCAAGTAAATGTTATTTTGTATTATAAAATATCTACCTGCTATGTTATTACAATAATGACTAGAGAGATATTAGAAGCTAAGTCAAGACATATGACATTATTCTGATGTTACGTTAAAATAAAAAAGGAAATTATTTTGAGTATATCATGCACAAGAAAAAAGTGAATAGCATAATGTTTATTTTTAAGAGAGTTAAGTTCACTTAATTTAATTAAGGACACTCAGAAGAAGAACTATGCATAGCTTGTAGAGGAAATTAATGCATAAATGAATACCAAGTTCATACTGAGCCTTGCTTGGAGTCAAAAGTTTTAGCTCAACGATATTGTTTTTGTCGCTCTCACTACCTCCCTCTCCATCCCACCAAAAAGTTACCAAATTTTTGTCTGTGTAGAAGAAAGCAAAATAGAGTTTTCTTTAACCTTCATTTTTACCTTTTGGTTATGGGATAGAAAGGGAATAGGAGAAAAAAGAATTGTTTATAATTCTTCTAAATAAACATCATTTCTCATTTCAACAGTATTTTTCAGAAGATAACATAGAAAACGTTAAAAAAGAGCCAACACAGAGCACATAGTTACATGGTTGAGTAACTGTGAAGCTGTTAGAATATGGGAGAACGGTGGCCCTCAGTGCAAGTCGCCAGGGAATCAGCCCAGTCCAGTGAAGGGAGTATTTCGAAGCCATTCAGAAAGTAGCATGACTCTAGGGAGGGCAGAACGCAGTTGAAGTCATTCATCAGTTAAACATTATGAGTAAGAGGGGGCGGAAAGATTGTAAGAGCCATGGTGGGGGAGAACTCCCAGAGACATTGATCCCCTCAGTAACAACATACAAAGGGGGGTGGAACTGGGTTGACTCCTAGGCTATCCATAACCTCCTCCCCCATGGACTGATCCAGACTGCCCACGGAGGAGGATATCTAGCTGATTGGGGACAGGGAAGAGGGAAATTGGGGAACTGGGGATACCAACTCATTATTTGCTCATTCAATGTATCTAATTATGGATACTAAAAAAATAAAAAAAAACATTATGAAAGTTAATTTGAGCATTGTATATTTGTTTATACCATAAGTTGTATAATCTTAAAGGAACAGTTTTGACCAGATTCAAAATTATAAGAGATGTAAGGGGGCTGGAGAGATGGCTCAGCGGTTAAGGCAATTGCCGCCAGTGCCTAAGGATCTGGGTTCAGTTCCCCAGGACCCACATAAGCCAGCTGCACAAGGTGGCACATGTGGCTGGAAGCCCTGGCACACCCATACTCACTCACTCTCTCTCTCTCTGCTTGCAAATAAGTAAAATATTTAAAAAAGAGATGTAAGGGACTTAATCATCTAGACTCTCCTCACCTTGCTTTATAGACCAGGGATGTGAGACTCACAAAGATAAAAGTGATTTTCCCAGGGCCAAACTGGATTAAGAATTCTCATAGAACTAACTTGTAGCCCACTGCTGTGTCTACTAGTTGAAATTCCAGCAAGAGCCTTGATAAGATATAGTCAATAAAATGTTCTCACATAGCATGAGCTCACTAAGAATTCCCTGGCTATTTGATTTGTTAAATTGGTGTTTGAGAAACTCCAAAATAATAATTTATTCCCTGTTACCACAGATACCATATCATACTAATAATAACCATCTGATATTAAGCCACTACCACAATTTTGAAATCACAGATTTTCTGGCATGTCATGTGTCCTTAGTTGAAACAGCATGATCTTTTGAAATACCTAAAAGTGTAACTGCAATTTTTTTCTATGCAGATTTGGTGACATTTCTGCCACTCTTATGCCTGTTGTATATTATGAATTCTTTAAAAAGTGATCCCAAAATTTCTTTACTTAGTAAAGGAAAAAAAAATCCTCATCACTTTAGGTAAAGACCTCTAAACAGCTTTAATTATTATTAGTTTGGCAGGGAATTTGTGCAGTTATAATGTAGGGTATTTCTTCTGGAGAATAAAATCCACCTCGCTTTCTGACCAACAGGCTTCAGTTCAATTCCATCACAAGCTTAACTTACTTCTTATATCTGGCTAACAAAAAATAATCCTTTGTAAATAAACTAAGGTTTTTCAAACACTCCAATAAACTCTGGTTTGATTTTCTAAAAGTAGCATTTCTAAAAGTTCTCTACAGTGGCCTTCCTTTTGCTTGCTCTCTCTTTTCTCTGGAGAATTACCAAGCTCTGTGAAGTTCTATGTTTTTTCAGATCTCTTCCTTTCCCTCCCCCTCTTTCACTCTGTCTCTTTTTTCTATTTCTTTGGGACAGGAAATAGAGCTTGTTGACTGCCCCTGGATCCTTCCCAATGTCAGAAGGTTGCCTTTTCAAAAAGATTCCAAGCCCAGGATTCTTTCCTGATTTCATTTTTCAGATAACTGTGTCAATAAATAAATTGTAAAAGTTTTTTGTTCTTTTTTTCCCTTCCCTCCTCACAGCTGTATAATAATGACTAAGTGAGTCCTTTGAGGTTAACTACTGAGTCTTTTGGTTGGTTCTTCTCTAAGAGAAATTAGTGTTATCTGCCTGTGTTGGAGCTGGGCTGAGTTTTCCTGACAGGGTGGGAGTGGGGGTGGGGTAGAGTGAGTAGGAGGGGGGAGGGGTGGAGTGGAGAGGGTGGTGAGGGGTGGAGGAGGGGGGGAGGTCAGAGTGAGCCCTGGGGCCTCAGGACTCCTCCCTCATTAGTGTGCTGTGCTGACTCTTTGGCCCTAAAACACAGGCACAGCCAACTTTCTGAAGGGTCGCTGGGATAACTTCCTTTTCCCATCCGGTCTCATTTTTAGGGGAAAAAAAAGGCATATTATGGAAAAACTCCTTCCTGTGAATAAGCATAATAAAACGGAAGGATCCAAATGCCACATAACATACTCTATAAAAAGTTTTTTTGTGCATAACCCTTTTCATCATTGGTAAGTGAGAGGATGGCCTGGGGAGCACCCAGCCTACTCACCCAGCATTGCTTTGGGTGCCTTGTGTGTGAAAGGCATCCTGGTCCTTCTCTGGCTGTTCTTGAACCTGCCCACTTTCTAGTTCCCTAGAACAGACTTCATAGTGCCTCTGAACCTCCCGCACTGCACAGTGCTGGGTAGTCCTAGGAAGCTCCCAGAAGCACTCAGCTAAGAGGCACTGCACCTGAATGAGCAATTCCACTGCAAGGGATGAGCCATGACTTCTGAAGATGATGGTTGAAATTAGTCTGCTTCATACTATGCTTTATAAAAGCACCCACCAGTCAGTCTACTGGCCTCACAGGATATAAAGGACTGTTTCTTCTCTTCTAGAACTTTCCTCCACAAGTGTCTTCCTCGTTTGTGAGATAGGCTCGAGTGGGTGTTGGTTGTCTAATTATAAGACTTTCATAGCTGGGTGGTGGTAGTGGTACATACCTTTAATTCTAGCACTCAGGAGGCAGAGGTAGGAGGAGTGCTTCAAGTTCAAGGCCAGCCTGAGACTACAGAGTGAATTCCAGATCAGCCTGGGCTAGAGCAAGACCCTACCTCAAACAAACACATACACATGCACACACACAAGCAAAGACTTTCATAAGATGTTTCTCAGGGGCAGAGCAAAATGGCAAACGAGTAGCAGCTTCTCCAGGACACTCCCTGTAAAGGTTTAAGAATCCAGCTGGGTTCTAGACCCGGGACCACCCGGGACCCCAGCTGGCCCTGTCCCAAGGCACACCCCATCCCCAGCTCCCATACCAACCTAGACCAGGTTCCTCAACCATTTTCTGCTCCCGCAGAGAAACGGAGAGCCACCCCTCCCCCCACAAGCTCCTGCCATCACCCATTGTCTTCTCCCAACCACGTCCTGACCTGAGCCCTTGCCAACTTGTGCCCTTTCCTCCTGGGGCCCCTTCCCTCCTGCACAGTGCCCGATTCTCAGGTGGACTTGTCCCCAACCCACCCTCGCATACATAGGCAGATGCTGGTCCATGGTCAAGCAGACCTAGCCCGGTTCTGGAAGCCCACTGTGACTCCAGCCTCTGGGTGGGTCAGGTGGCCCCAGGGGGGAACTAGGGACCCCAAACTACAGCAGGGAAAGCACAGGCAGCCTCAGGTGGCCTCAGGCGGGTACCAGAGACCCTGAGCCATCTCTGGGCAGGAACAAGCAGGCTCAGGCAGCCAGCACAGGCAGGCTCAGGTGGCCTCAGGAGGGTGCCAGGGACCCCACACTACCCTGTAACCACCAGGCAGGCACAGGTGGCCTCATGTGGGTACCAGGATCCCTGCACCACCCCATAGCTTCCAGGAAGGCTCAGTCCAGTCTCAGGCAGGCTCAATTCTGAGGGCACACTCCACCCATAGCCCTATGCACACATGTGCAGGCACAGCTTCTGTCTGCGGGTGCATCAGATTCTCACTAGCCAGCAAAGGCACTGGATTGAGGGTACACTAAGCCCCAACCACCACCCCAGCACACTCGTCAGGCCAGCTGCATATCTGAGGGCACACACAGTCCCAGAAAAACCAAGAGAGTGCCAAACCTTGCGAAATCCAGAACACACCCTGCCCACAATGCTCAGGAGATCTCAACACAAGGACACCCCCAACCCCTCTTAGTGGATCCTCAATGGGCAGAGCACAACACATGAAGAACATACCAGCTGAGTGCCACAGACCCAACCCACCAAGTCCCAATTGGGAAGTCAACAGTGAAACTATGAAACAGGGAGTACACATGCAAGCACAGAATGAGATGAAACTAAGTCTGGATAAAAGTGACTTGAACCCAATGAAGAGGCTAAAGATGGAAGTAGAAGCAAGTATGGAAAACCACCGAGCCATGGTACAGAGCCAACTCACAAGCTTTGTCACCAGGCTTAATGTAATTGAGGAGAAACAGATGGACTTAGGTAAATCACTGTCTGAACTAAAGGTAAACCAGCAAACTTAAGAACTCAAGAATCAGCTAACCAAACTGAAAGAAGACATAAGCAAATACAAGAATGAGTATCAGGAAGCAGTAAGTCAAACCTTGAAATGAAAATACAATTCAACATAAAGATAGAAGCAATTCAAAAAGCTGTGTCAGAAAACAAGAACCAAACAGAAATAATAAAAACCTCTCTAGAATCCCTCACCACTAGAGTCAATAATTGGGAAGACAGATCCTCAGATGTGGAAGACAAAACAGAAGAGAATGATAGGGAAATAAAAAATCTGAATAGGTTAAAAAAAAAACCATGTGAACAAAATATGAGAGGTTTTTGGGATACCCTTAAGAGACCAAATCTCTGGATAATGGGGAAACTAGAGGGGGAAGAAAGTCAGACAAAAGGCATAGAAAAGATATTTTAAAAAGTATTGAAGAAAACTTCCCATTTTAGCAAAAGAGAGCCCATTCAGGTACAGGAAGCACACAGAACACCAAACAGACTGGACCAAAGAAGAACTTCCCCAAGACACATTATAGTAAAAACCCTAAACATTGAAAGCAAAGAGAGGATTCTAAAAGCAGTGAGGGCAAAATAGCAAATCACGTATAAAGGCAAACCCATCAGAGTCACATCAGACTTTTCCATGGAAACCATGAAAGCAAGAAGGGCTTGGAATGGAGTGATTCAAAGTCTCAGTCACTATGGCTATCAACCCAAACTAATGTACCCTGCAAAAGTTTCCCTAATAATGGAAGGAAAAAGGAAAATATTCCATGATAAAATTCAACTCTATAACTACATGGACATAAAACCAAACCTACAGAGAATTCTATAAGAAATATTCCACAAGGAAGAGCCAAATAACCAACCACAAGAGCCCTCTACAGGTTGGCATGGTAACCAAGCCTAGAGGTGACATGAGGCACCAAATCTTATAAACCCTTCACCATGGCAGGTATTGAGTCAAGTCTCACAGTTATAACTTTGAATATTAATGGTCTCAACTCTCCCATAAAAAGACACAGGCTAGCAGGATGGGTTAGAAAGATGGACCCTTCCATTTGTTGCCTCCAAGAAATCCACCTCACCTCTAAAGATAAAAACCTCCTCAGAGTGAAAGGATGGAAAATGATATTCTAAGCAAATGGAAATAAAAAACAAGCAGGAGTGGCTACACTAATATCTGACAAAATAGAAATAATTAAGATCAGGGCAGAGACCAATGAAATAGAAATCAGAAAAAAACAATTAAAAATTGATGAAACAAGGAGCTGGTTCTTTGAAAAAATAAATAAGATCGACAAGCCCATAGCCAACCTAAACAAATAGAAAAAAGAGAGGGCCCTAATCAATAAAATTAGAAATGAAAATGGTGAGATCACAACAGACACCAATGAAATTGGAAGAATCATCAGGTCTTACTTCCAAAACCTATACTCCACAAAGCTGGAGAGCCGGGAAGAAATGGATGAATTCCTAGACATTTATCATCTACCAAAGTGAAATCAGGAGTAGATAAATTTCCTAAATAAACCTATCACATCCACTGGAATTGAAAACTTAATTAAAAATTTCCCCAGAAAGAAAATCCAGGTCCTGATGATTCCCAGCTGAATTCTACCAAACATTCACCATAGAACTGAAACCACTCCTTCTGAAGCTCTTTAATGACATTGGTGAACATAGAGTTCTTTCAAACTCCTTCTATGATGCTTGCATCACTCTAATACCAAAAACACATAAAGGTAAATCCAGAAAAGAAAACTATAGACCTATATCCCCGATGAACTTAGATGCAAAAATTCTGAATAAAATCCTTGTAAACCGAATTCAACAACACATCCAAAGTATTATCCATCTTGATCAGGTTGGCTTCATCCCAGAAATGCAGGGTTGGTTCAACATACAAAAGTCAATCAGCATAATCCACCACATTAATAAACTCAGCAACAAAAACCACATGGTTATTTCAATAGATGCAGAGAAAGCCTTTGACAAAATTCAACACCACTTCATGATCAAAACACTTCAGAAACTTGGAATAGAAGGCCTATACCTCAACATTATAAGGCCATATATAAATCCCCTAAATCCCAACTCATATTCAATGGGGAAAGATTCAAGGAGTTCCCACTAAATTCTGGAACAAGACAAGGGTGTCGACTTTCACCTCTGCTCTTCATCATAGTCCTTGAAGTTCTAGCAAATGCAATAAGACAGGAAAAAGACATAAAGGGGATACAAATTGGAAAGGAAGAAGTGAAACTATCCCTTTTTGCAGATGACATGATCTTACATGTAACAGACCAAAGGAACAGTATCACTAAACTAATGAAGGTGATTAACTCCTTTAGCAAAGGAGCAGGATACAAAATTAACACACAAAAATCAGTAGCCTTCCTGTATGCAAAAGATGTGCACACAGAAAAAGTAATCAGTGAAAAAGTTCCATTTTCAATAGTCTCAAAAAAAATCAAATACCTTGGAGTAAAACTAACCAGGATGTGAAAGACTTGTATAATAAAAACATGAAAACACTGAAGAAGGAAATTGAGGATGACACGAAAAGATGGAAAGATCTTCCATGCTCCTGGATGGGTAGAATTAATGTCATGAAAATGGCAATACTTCCAAAAGCAATATACAGATTCAATGCCATGCCAATAAAAATACCAGCATCATTCTTTGTACATATAGAAAAAATAATTTCCAAATTTATTTGGAAAGACAAAAGGCCTTGTATATCCAAAGCCATCCTCAGTAAAAGAAGCTCATTGAGAGGTATCGTCATACCCAATAGAAAGATATATTACAAAGCCATTGTAACAAAAACAGCATGGTACTAGCATAAGAACAGACAGGTAGACAAATGGAACAGAATTGAAGACCCTGCCCTAAGCTCAAGCAACTATAGCTACTTAATATTCAATAAAGATGCCAACAATGTCCAATGGAGTAAAGATAGCATCTTCAACAAATGGTGCTGGACAAATTGGATAAATACTTGTAAAAAGATGAAAATAGACTGAGTCCTCTCACCATGCACCTCCAAATGGATCAAAGACCTCAACACAAGACCTAAAACTCTGAAAATCCTGGAAAAAAAACAGAGGGAACACTCTATGAAATAGGAGTAGGGAAAAACTTCCTGAACAAACCTCTGGTAAACCAGGATGTACAGCAATCACTTAACCTATGGGATCTCATCAAGCGAAAAAGCTTCCATACAGACAAAATTACCATACTCAAAGCCAGTAGACCACCATCAGGTTGGGAGTTAATCTTTGTAAGCTATAGCACAAATAGAGGTCTAATATCAACAAAATTTAAATAATAAAATATCAATGAGCCCTCTCACAAAATGGGCCTCTGAGCTCAACAGGGAATTCTCTGAGGAAGAAATACAAATGGCCAATTCTCACTTAAGAAAATGTTCAACATCATTGATTATCAGGGAAATGCAAATCGAAACAACAATGAGATTCCACCTCACTCCAGTAAGATTGGCAATCATGAAAGAATCTATCAACAATAGATGTTGGCGAGGATGTGGGGAAAAAGGAACCCTCCTTCACTGCTGGTGGGAATGCAAACTTGTACAACCACTATGGAAAGCAGTGTGTAGGCTTCTGAACAGGATGGATATAGAACTACCAGTTGACCCAGCTATCCCTTTACTGGGCATCTATCCTCAAGACTCCTCGTTTCAGCACAGAGACATCTGCACAACCACATTTATAGTGGCTCAGTTCATAATAGCTAGGAATAGGAACCAACCTAAATGCCCATCACTAGATGAATGGATATAAAAAATGTGGTACATATACACCATGGAATTCTACTCAGCAATTAGGAAAAATAATATAATGAAATTCAAAGAACAATGGATGGATTTGGAACAGATCATACTCAGCGAACTCACACAAGAACACAGAGACAAGCGCCACATATTCTGTCTTATCTGTGGCCCCTAATCAGGTTAAACCGAACTGGAAGTAAATATGACTAGTGACTCAGGTGAAAGGCAAAGGGGACAGAAGGAAATGGGGGCAGGTGTGGAAGCAACAGAGGGGGGAGATGTACACAAACCTAAACAAACAATAATTTGACTCCATAGAATCCCATCTTATGTACAAAAAGTTATGGAGGTAGAGAGAGAGCCCCAAAGAGGGGAATGGAAACCTACCTATGGTACAAAGGACACTGACCTTTGGCTCCTCCACCCAGTAAATAGTTACCTACCACAATGAGCTGTTGATTAGAGTGACCCACATGGTCCCTCAAACAAGACAAATTTTTGTCACAGCCCTTGAATAACCACCTTAGGCAAAAGATAATACTCTATTGCTGAAGATTCCACAGACTGATACTAGACAACACTGAGAGACCCTGCTGAATCCAGAAATGAAATCAGCTCCCAGATGGGCAGCCTGGGTAATGCCAGATGGTGTTTCATGAGCTGCCAGGGTAACCAGACCAACGATATCCTGAGAGAGTAGGAGGCATCTTCAAGATCCACTGACCAATGGACTGAGAGTGCAGAACACACTGCTATGTGGCACAGCCTAACAAGTCAAGAGGTGCCCATCTGTGCAATAGTGTCGCCCAACCTAGGTGGGCAATCAGCAGCTGGATAATTGGCTGTGAGATCCTCTCAAAGGCAGGGAACCTAGTTAGGGGACCAAAGGCAACCTTGATGGGGGACCAAGAACCCCATCTACAATGGGAAGTCATCACTAACCATAGGTCCTCAGAAAGGCTATACCCGCCAAATGCCTGCCAACCTAGCAATGTTTGTCTCAATTGACCAATAATAATCTCACTCTCTGCTGGAGACTCTGCTTGTATTTTTCAGAAAGCAGCGAGAACTGGGGACAATAAAACTCCACCAAAGGGACTTGATTTGATGGGGGACACCCAATCAGGAGATGATTCACCTCAAACTCACCATTTAGTGTCCTAACACAACCTCTAAGGAAGTGGGATGACAAGCAAAAGAGCTACTCCCACAGCAAGGCAGATAACCTGGGGAAAGACAATAGAGAGAGGCACCAAGGGTGCCCAAAATTGTCCAAAATACAAATTTACAAACTCTTAAAAACCTAATAACTAGGCAAAATTTAAACTCACCCACTATGACGCAGGGAAACTTGCGGAAGAGGGGGCAGAAAGAATGTAAGAGTCATGGGGGGAGAATGACTAATGCATCTGAGGGAATGTCATCATGGATTCAATGGCTTTATCTAAGAACCTATGATACTGAGCATATTGTTGTGTTAATATATATAATTTTAAGCCAATAAAAACATTAAAAAAAGAAAAAAAGATGATTACATAGTAAATATAGTTATCCTTTCATTTTAAATAATTACATTTAATATGCATTTCTTTTAGCAGCATATAGGTGCTTTTATATCTTGTAATATTACATATTAACAAAATTATTGAGCGTTAACACTTAACTATGACATTTTATTATTTTTTCAGGTTCTTATTTCCGTCTACCTTTTCTTGTCCTTCTGTCAGATACATATCTTTTCATGGCAGTTGCTCTAAGCATTATAATATACATGAGGCATAACAATCTCCTGGTGTCAATATTTTACCACCTTGAGTGAAGCATGCAAAGTCACTTTCATTTAGGTCCATTTACTATGTCCAACTTGAATAACTGGAATTATTGTCCTGAGTTACAGTTTTGGTTTCAATCATTGCATAACATTAAAGCACAGCCATTTGTCCATTTCCATACTTCTGCTCTTCTGTGGTTCCTCTGTCTTCCTAGTGCTGCAAGGTCCTCTTTAATCAGTTACTTTGTGTTGGAAGAAATTCCTTTATCCATTCTTTAAGGGTATGTCTGGTAGCTACAGAGTTTTTCTCCCTTTTCTGAATCTCACTGTTTCCCCTTAATCCTAGGACAGTTTCACCAGAGCCTTTCTTTTCTCATCTCTGCTCTACTACTGAGTTCATCAGCATGTTTCTTATTTTTACTAATCTATTTTTTTCAGTTCTATAATTTCCATTTGGACTTTTTGGGGCCAAGTCATCCAATTTTATTCAAAAAATCAATAAAGGAGATAATCCAAATAATTCAATGAGGAGAAAAAGAAATTGAGGGTGGATTTTCACATTAAAATAGTCTTCAGGGCTGGGACTAGTGAACGGTGTAGATGTAGTTGCTTGGAAATTGAATAAAAAAAAGAAGAAAGAATCAGGGGCTGGGGAGATACTCAGTGGTTAGAGGTGCTTGTTTGTAAAAATCTGCCAACCCAAGTTCAAGTCCCCCTTACATGGGTATGCAAAGCCAGATGCACCAAGTGGTGCACCCTTTCCCTCTCTCTGGTCACAAGTTAATAAATAAAGATAAATAACAAAAAAAGATTCCTCAGATAAATAGATGAGTATGATGTATGGATCTTATTTGACTTCGTGTATTTATTTAATCTTGTATTTAATTGACAGATAATTGTATGTATTTACAGGATGCAGTGTGATGTTTTGATATATTTATATGTTATAGAATAAATATACAAAGATAAATAAAAAAGATGTTCCTCAATCTTGCTACTAGTGTGTTACCTGTCAAAATCTGAGATATTTAGTCAATATCTAAGAGGTTTTGGACTGGCTGAAAAATGGTCTCTACCCCAGAAGAGAATGCCTGTCACCTAAACTGAGTCCTGGGAAGGTAAGGGGAGATGTTCGGGGAGATGTGGATTAAATTTCAAGGGAAAAAGAAGAGACTTCAAATCCCTCCTTCTTGACAATGCTGCAGCTGTTCCAAGGGCTGAAGGGATTCTGAAGGTGAGGGCTTTGCACTTGGTACTCAGGCCGGAAACCTGAGGCATCCCAATATAGACGGCAAACCTAGAACAGTAAGCACTAATCCTGAAGTCAGATACCCTCCTTCCGTGGGATTATGGTGGTTCCTTTTTCATGGTGTACATGTGAGGGAAAAGAAAGTCCTTAGGTTGTGAAAATACATGGAGAAATCATGTGAAAATGGTGCAAAGTACCAGGCCAGGGATTAGCCTTCTGTGACGTGCTTCTTGGGATGATTTCACCATCCCTTTATGTGAAATCTCAATATCTCTCCCCACTTCTATTTTTCAACACTCAAATGCATGTGTAGGAATTTTCCTCCACCCATTTAATTAACATGAACATTTTTGGCCTCTCCCCACCCTTCCCATTTTTTTCCTTGCCTTGCCAAGGACATGACCCTGCTTTTAGGTGATATTATCATGCAGTTATGAATCTTTATTAGATGAGATTTTGGTATGGTTTATGATTCTATCACTTTTTATAATAAAAATAATAAAAATGATAGTTGCTTGCCTGTTTCTGAAATACAATGTTTATTACTAACTTGAAACTATGCATAATTCTTTAGGGCATTTCTCTTTCCCTTCCTTCATTGTCTCTGGTGGTGAAATGTATTCAGTCTCTTTTTTCCCCCATAGACTAGTGAATGATGCTAATGACTTAACCAAGATTACAGAGCTAGTGAGTAGCTGAGGTGATAGAAACCTCATGTCCCCTCACTGACACCAATGTTTCTGCTGTCACTGCCCCACATGTCTTATAAATGACTCTAGTCAATGCACGTGGTGTTTGTTCTAGGATGCTGCTGAGAGCCATCATGTGATGCTTCTGTGTGCTTAGCAGCACAGTGAGTGAGGCTTGCATCTCTGTTCAGAAGTAGTTACCTTCTTGTTGCTGGGACAAAATACCTGGGCAGTAGCAGCTTATGAAAGGGAAGGGTTTCTTTCCAGCTTATAGCTTCAGAAGGAACTTTCATCATGGTGGAGAAGGCATGGCAAAGGTAGACAGCTATGTGTCACATTACAACAGCAGCAGGGAAGAAGTAGAGAGGCAAGCTTATGAGCACTAGGAAGTAGACTGAAGTATAAAATCCCAAGGCTTGCCTCCTGCCTCCAGTGACATATCTTGTCCCAGAAGTTCCCACCTCTCAAAGGCTCCACAATGTTCCCAAAGAGTGAGAGAAGCTGGGGATCAAGCATTCAAACACCTGAGGCTGTTTTAGTTACAAACCGCCATAGTCATATTTAGCTTACTTTTTCTTAGCAGAGTGGGAAGATGACATAGACCTAGGATCTTTCTTTCCTTCTCACTCCCCCCATCCACATTGAAAAGCAATCAGCTACACGACAAGAATGAATGGAGGAGAATGGAACTTATAGTTAGTTCTAACACTGTCCTAGCAGAGCACAGAACTATTGCTGCAAGGTTTTGAAACATGTAAGTATCATTGTTTGACCATGATAGCTCCCACTTAGGCAAAACAAACTGTATCCACATCTACTGAAGGACAAATGTATTAGAATTCACTAATGTGTCATCTATTGTTTTAGCCAATGGTCCATATTACCATATACCATGTATGCCAAGAATATTGGACAACAGCACTAAGTCTTCCTAGGAGCTTTGATAACCTAAGTAGGAAAATATCCTGAACAACTGTAATAAAATGTTGCAGTTAATTTGTCATTGCTGGGATAAGGCACTGGACCAAAAGCAGCCGATTGGTGGAAAGTTTTAAATTTGGTTTACAGTCTTAAGGGGAAGCTCCATGATGGCAGGGGAAAGCATGACATGAGCATAGGCTGGGCATCTCCTTGGTGCTATAGCAGGTGGTAAACAGAAGCAGGAGAGTGAACCAGGTTCTGGCAAGGGAGAACTGACTATAACACCCCTAAGTCTGCCTTAACAACACACCTCCTACAGCAAGGCTCCACCTCCTGAATTGCCATCAGTTGGGAAACGAACATTCAGAACATATGAGTTTAGGGGAGGCATATGATTCAAACCACCACAAATAACTCCCTTTCTTGCTCTTGATTTCTTATCATACAGCAAATATTCCTGCTCTTTACATGTAAGTCCAAAATCGCTTTTGAAATCAGAAGAAATTGACGGGGCTGTGATCAAATAACTTTATGAATTGTCGAATCTCACCCTAATGCATATTCTTAGAGAAGAGCATTGAAGCCATGCTCCAGCTGCTGTGGCCCTTCTGGGCTATCGTCACTCTTTTGCATGCTTAGATATCACTAGCCCAAAGAATAAAACACATCAGAAATACCTCATCTTTTTTTTTTCAGTAGAGGCAATATGCATCTGGTAGTTTTGCATCTTAACTGTCCAAGACAGGGCAGATACATTCTTTGAAAAAAAAGCAAAGGAATTGAGATACCTCTTGTCTGGTAACAGGCATTTGAAGAACTTCACAGACTAGAGTTATCTTGTGTGGCCATTGGCCATGACTGCATACATTATAGGTTTGTCATCTTGTGGGAAGATGGTTTCTGGAATTTGGTCTTACATTATGATTCAAGATTTCAGATTCCATGAGCTACAAAGAGACTTGGACATTTCTTTTTTACTAGAAGTTAGCAGAGTGACCTGGGTAAGTCAATATTTAAAAAATTTCCCTTACCAGGATATACATTATTTTCTTCAGATCTGTTCAAGGAATTAATGAGAATAATTGGATGCATATTCATATTTAGTAGGTATTCATATATCATTTTTCCTGTTGCTGCTTATTTATGAAGAAGCTTTAATTTTATGTACCTTTGGATTAGCCCTGTGCATTTGGTAAAGACTTCACATTAAAAAAAAGACACAGTCCTCTCTGTGCCTGGCTATCTCCATGTTGGGACTGGTCATTTCTGGTCATGAGGAAGCAACATTGTTCTAATGGCCACTGAGAGTTATTATTTTTGGCTTATTATTCTCCGATGAGGAAACAGGAACCTGACATTTTGCTGGATTCCCAGGACCTATGCCTTTAAAGACTGGAATGATTAACCTTCTTCCCCAGAGAGCTGTCCTCGGCCTAGAGTGGAAGTTCTATTTGTGGGGACATGAAAGTGCTCTGAAGAGCTGGAGGGAGAACATGGCAACTAAGCTAATTCCCTTTTTGCAATCCCACAGATTAAACAAGTCAAACAGATAGACTAAAGCAAGGGGGACATGGGGGGAGAGGAACTCTGAACATCCTGAGGAATTATTTAAGAGTCAAGGCAGACTCAGGAGCTAGCAGTAATGAAAACTACAAGGCACATAACAGAAGCTGAGGCATAGGGCATTTATAGAGATCATATTTGTTTTTTTTTTGGGGGGGGGAGGTCACTGATAAAATATTACTAGACCTCTTAGGCTCCTAGGCAGAAAGATTTCTCTGTTCCTTAGGCCTCAATTATGGAACTTGTAAGGCAATTTTACAAGCAAATGAATCCATAGTCACCTGACCAATGACTTGCATCTACCTGTTGGTCTCCTTCTATCTTACCCACTTCCGACTGAGGTATAATATTCCATTTTGTTCTTTTATCCCAACTTTTAAAAATATTAAGTGGCATTTTTTTAGTTTTGCCATTGAGCTCTGAATCTCGCTCATTATTTTACAGAAATGCACTATTGTGTGTTGAAGTGCTTCATTAATTAATGGCATGTTTATATAACATACCACCATGATGTGCTGAATGATTCATCTATTCTCTTGTCAATGGGCATCTCAGTGATGTCCAGTTTTTAACTACTATGAAGATTATGCAATTGGAATTCTTGAGAATTCAGGAGAACATATTTAAGAATGATTCTAACACATATGTCAGAAGTGAGGCTTTCTGTTTTTAGAATATACGAATGCTGAAGATACAATGTTAAACTAGCTTTGGTGATTTATAACTTCAGCACTAGGGAGGAGGAGAGAATGGAATCAAGAATAGGGGCTAACCTGGCATAGATAGTGAGATTCAGCCTCCCCCCAAAAAAATATATGTCAAAACAAAACAAATGGGCATAATGCTAGATTCAGATCCCTTGACTCACCACACTGTCTCTCACATCTGAATGGGCCCCCACTCCAAACACATCACAGGGAGCTGCCTCAGTCTCGGTGGGATTCAGCAGAGCTCTGGTCTCCTTATTCCAAACCTACCAATTAGAACTTCCCATTGAAAATTGGCTTGGATTACACCCTGCCCCCTAAAAGTTTTAATCCTCAGGTCTATGGCTTTCTCCCTTCCTCATTTATTTTACACGTGTGTGTGTGTGTGTGTGTGTGTGTGTGTGTGTGTGTGTGTGTGTGTGTGTGTGTGCCAGAGGACAACCTAAAGTGTCCTTTCTCATGAATACTATCCACCTCCTCTGTGACAGGAACTCTCATTGGCCTGGAGCTCCTGTATTAGGTTAGACTCGCTGGAGTACTGGGGTTACAAAGTCACTTTCACATCTGGCATTTTATGTGGGTACTGGGACTGAACTTGAATTCATCTCCTCATGCTTTAAGGGCAAGCAGTTGACCAACAACTCGTCTACCCAGGTCTTCCTCTGTCTCTTGTCACTCTCCCAGTGTA
The DNA here is from genome assembly GCA_004024765.1 of Zapus hudsonius. NCBI lineage: Eukaryota > Metazoa > Chordata > Mammalia > Rodentia > Dipodidae > Zapus > Zapus hudsonius. The sequence continues at coordinate 133,232 of PVHP010000178.1, forward strand.
AGCTCTTGGGTACCCCAAATGGCACCCCTCTGCTAGCCATGGGATCTATGAAAATAAAATGCTTGAAATATTTCCTAAATTAGGCTGAAAACCTTCCTCCCCAGTTAGGTTATCCCACAAAGTAGCTGTCTTACAGGGTTTAAACTACTGAAGTCAGTCAAGACTTCTGACATATGAATCACAAAGACATCTGCCATTCTACACAGGTTTCCTGAGAGAAAGACACTTGGTCACAGGCTAGACCATTAAGTATTAGGCTGTTACATGGATGACAGGCACATCATATGCATCAATGACCATCTGAAGCCCTGTCCTGTCAGGATGGACTTTATAGCTGCTCTCCTGGGAAGGAACTCCAGTTACAATCACAATACATTATGATATCTTTTTCTCACTGACCCTCAAGAACAATGTGATCATACCTCAAACTTCTAGGTTTGTGAATTTGTTTGCTTGCTTAATTTGAGCTTTTGATTTTCCTTCTGATCAGTAAGCTGACTTGTCCATTGCTTCACAAAACCACATTATATTTAATACCAATAGCTTTTATTAAAATATCTAGCTTTGGGTTGGTCATGTTCTCCCCCCCAAAAAAATCTCTGCCAACTGTGCTTTCATACCCATTTTAGAATCCATTTGCCAAGTTTCTGGGAAAAAAAAACTGTTGGAATTTTGTTTTTAATTGCATTGTCTGTATGGACCATTATGGGAGGTAATGATATCTTTACAGTAATGAATGTATATGTGAACATGATGTAATCCTTCTATTTAATCTTTAATATTTTTAATGTATCATTTGATTTCCTTGTATTGGTGAATAATAAAAAAAGGTGTAATACACATTGACTAACTACTTTTTAACTGTTTCTAGAGCACCCATAAATGATAATTTAAAAACATACATTTTCTGAAACTTTGTAAGTTTTCTAAATCCATTTATAATTTTTAATAATATATATGACAATCTTGTGGGGCACAGGGGATTTCTGAGTTGATGACCTTCAGCAATAATCTGATTTTTTTTTGAAGTCAGGTTTAATTTGAGCAGACACCATGCTAACGTATTCTTGCTAGGAGTGCTATTTGCTCTACGTTTCTATTGCTCTTATTTTATTAGACTATTAATAAAAATTTCACAAATGCATATTTTTAATATTAAATTTCTCTTATTTTAAACCTTGTATGTATGTGGGTGGAGGTCAGAGGCCAATAATAAGCATTGAACTTGCCTTCATCCTTGTTCAAGGAATCTTTTTTTTTTTGGTTGGTGCTCGCACTTTTATGCCTGCCTTTTATAATTTCCTTAATTTTTGCTTTTATGCTAATTATTTCCTTTCCTTAATTGACTGTTATCATGCTTTTTCTAACTATTTAAGTTTTCTATTTTCTTATTAAGAAATTCGGATATTTTCTATATTAAATAAAAACTTAAAAGCTATGTTCAATATTTCTGTTTTAGAAATTCCTAGGGACTGGGGATGGAGGTCTCATAGCATGAGCAAGCCCTGCCCTTGCATAGCACTTAGAAGACTCTGGATTGAATTTCACCTCCACATAAAACACCAATCCTCCTCTGAAACCCACAGTAGGGCCATGGCTCTGGAGACTTGATTCTCTGAGTGACAATTTCTCTGGGACTTGGAGAATGTTGCTTATTTGTCACGGCCTTAGATTTTCCATCAACCTGTTTGAATTAATAAATTGTTGTTAGGATTTAATGAGAGAGAATGTATGTAAAGGATCCAGGCATGGTGTTGATATATGCTCAAATAGTAGGAATTCTAAGCATTTGCTAAGGTAACTTTTAGGTAGATGGTAGTGTAATTTCCATATCTAAAACTGTATTGACAGCTATATTTGAACGTTCAGCTTAGAATAAATTTTGCAATAATAGGGCTGGAGAAATGGCTCAGCGGTTAAGGCACTTGCCTCCAGTGCCTAAGGCCTTGGGTTCAATTTCCCAGGTCCCACATAAGCCAGACCCACAAGGTGGTGGCCTTGGTTCTCTCTCTCTCTCTCTCTCACTCTCTCTCTCCTCTAGAAAATGAATAAATAAAATATTTTTTAAAAAAGTTTGCAATAATAAATTGCTTGAAAACATTATTGAAGTATAAGCCCTACATAATTTAACATGATTATGACTTTTCAATAGTTGTTAAAGAACACTTGTCCAGAAAACTGATATTGCTTTATTAAAAGTCCATGCCGATATCTGAATGCTGTAAGGTTCTTGAGTATTCCCGAAGGAATCACATAAAGTTTCAAGAGAAATTAAATACACAGGCAAGATTAGTTTCTATCCTCCTAAATAACAGGATCATGATTCAACATTGTGGGAAAACATCCAGGCTCAGTAGGCCATTTTGTATCAAATGTGGCAATTGTAATTCCTTGGATTTTTTTTTCTGTGGTTTATGTAAAACACTGCCTAACAATAAGTTCACTTGTGCTCAACCACCCATTTGACATTATTTTTTCCCCTTCGCTGAACAGAGTTACTTCCTTTTGAGGAAGAATTTAATAAAACATTTGAATAAAATAATTCTTTGACACAGCTGGAAAAAAGAAAGCACATTTGTCTTATCTAATTATATTAACTACTTCAGGAAGAAAGCAATTTATTACTTAAAGGGTATCATTTTCATTGTATTTTAAGCAGAGGTAACTATGAAGGTTTAGGAACATTTGCATATCATATAGATAACAAGAGTTTAGGATCCAAAACCTCTAAGTAACTCATACGACTCAATAGCCAAAACAAAACAAAAACAAAAAACTACCACAACAAACAAAATCTAACATGAACAAAAAAATCCCTAACAACTCATTAGAAAATGGGTTAGAGGGGGCTGGCACACACACACACACACACACACACAAATAACTATAATTTTTAAAAACTGAGTGAAAGGTCTGAGTAGCAATTTCTTCAAGGAAGATATACCAAGGAATATATAGGAATATGAAAAATTATTTAAAATCACCTTTTACCAAGGAAAGTACGCACTAACATCATGCCAGAACAGATACAAGCACCATAAACTGGTATAATAGTTTTCTCCAAATGGAAACATTTTTCCTAGAGAAAGTTTCCTTTAAAAGCTTCACACTGAAACCGGAAGTTTGGAATGGATGGGATGCTTATTAAAGCTAAGGAAGTAAAAAAAAATTCTCACAAGTCTCAGGAAGTTCCTTAGCTCAAAGTTATATATAAGCAGCAAGAAAGGTATGGGAGTGAATGGGCTCTACAAATCCAGTTTTCTAGAGTCATCTATGCTGGGTGATGGAGCTCCCTTCATCCTGTTAGGTGATCACGACAAAGTCACTGTTTCACAAAGCTAGATTTAGGTGGAATTATTTCTTTGGCCCGTTAATGGCTTAGCTGGTATAAATAGACATGATCCCAAGAAAAGTTAATGCAACATAAGCCTAACTATATTTTTGTTCCGCAATTGGTCGAATGTAGAGTTGAAGAGTTCTACAATGGATATCATTTAACACAAAGAAGAAAAGAAATCCAAACATTTTGTACAAGATGAGTAAAGCTGGAGGACTTTATGCTAAATGCAATAAGCCACATACAGAAAGCCAAACACTGAATTTTATGACCTCATTCTCTCTGTGGTCTATAGCAGACACACTCATATTAGTAGAGGAGGATGGGGTGACCAGGGACAGGGGTGATTGGAAAATGAGGCATTGATCAAGGGGTATAATGTTTCAGTTAGCCAAAGTAAATATCCTTCTGAAGGCCTCTTGTACAGTAAGATAAAAATAGTTAACAATATTGTGTGATATGCTTGGAATTTGCTGAGAGGGTTGGTTGAAGTGTTTTCTTCCCAGAAAGAGAAAACAGCAAATAAGTGAGGTGATAGATTTGTTATTTAGCTTGGTTGTGACAATTATTTCTCAATGAATATTAACGAAAAAACACTGTAATATGCTCTGTGTGTGTGTGTGTGTGTGTGTGTGTGTGTGTGGAGAGAGAGAGAGAGAGAGAGAGAGAGAGAGAGAGAGAGAGAGAGAGAGAGAGAGGAGGAGAGAGTATTTTTCTGAACAGTTCTTGGAATGTTCCCTGTCAGATCCAGCCCTCCTCTGACTCCCCTCCTTCCCCCATCTCTCTATCCTGAGACACTCCCAGTTCACTGAGTGATGTCGGTTTAGCTCCTCCCCCCAGATCTCAGGGCTGAAGTTCTTTCACCCTGGGGACCACAAAAATCCTCCAAACTTTCTTAGTTAACACCCTTTCAAAAGTTGAGGCCTCTGGAAAACCTACGTATGGAAGGTCTGTTTCTATTTCCGTTGTGTATCAGTTAAGATGGAAAAATTTTTAAAGTCCACACAGATGGTAAATAAATTTCTGCTACATGAGGCAGTTCCTGGAATAAAGCAATTTTCTCAAATAACAAGTGCCAACTTATTTTTTTCAGTGAGGCTTATTTTTAACTTTCCCAGGGAAGGGTTGAGAGACTGAGAGCAGTATCTGTCACCTTAGAAATCCAAGTGACCTTCCAGAAGAAATTAGTATATTCTCACTACAGACTTTCATGTGTACACACACACACACACACACACACACACACACACACACACAGAATGAAGGGAGTGGTTGTTCAGTTTCTTGGGGGAGGTGAATAAGTAAAGGAATGAGAACATGGAAATTTTTACAGAAATATTTATGTTTTCATCCAATGTTTAGTTTTCTATAACTTACTCCAAACAGTATGAAATTGACTCATATGCTTGCTTAAGAATTCATTAAGTCTTGGATAAATGATCATTAATCTTGGAGGACTTTTTTACACACAGAGAGACTTGGCCTGTGTCCCCAGAAGGCTTCAGCAATATTCCCTTGGGATATAATTGAACACTCCCAATGCTTTGCTGGGTCATGCTTCATTGGGAAGAACCATCCTTGGGCTGCAGTTGGCAGCGAATGTTGGTGTCTTAAGCAAAAACATTCCATGTGCCAAATCGACGTGATTCATATGTGTCCTCTCACAGCAGGGATTCCCTATTCCTAAGAAGCACAGATTGGCAATTAAATCATTAAACTCTGCTGTAACCACTAATGATTTAGAAGAGGGTAACATGGCGCCATGCTAAGTACATACACATAGCCCATATAAATTATTACTGTCCTCAGTTTAAACATTGGGCTAAACAATTCACTCAGCAATATAATCTTCCCACCAACAAATATTTATTTACTGAATCACTAAATGAGTAAGCAAAAACAAACAAACACACAAAAAGCCTTAACGATGGTATTTTAATTTACAACACAAACGTCAAGGAATTAGTAAAGCCATAGGAGCCAGGCCATGATGCTGACCATTGGTCTGGAGGTCAACAGTGATATATTGATGTGATAAATGGAGAGAGAACCCAGGGCTCTGCTCATAGGACCTAGGAACCAAACATCTCTATCGAAACATGAAGATGGATTTTTAAGTAGAGAATATTCCAAAGTGTATTTTAGAGACATTTTTATAACCTTTCATTTGAAATGACTTTTTAAAAAATGTGTATGACAAACTCATAGGCTTACAGATAAACAACTAGATTTGTTGGAGAGCAGACATGATTTACGAAAAATCAGACCTGTGAGAATTCAAGATGTGAAGAACTCAGGGAGGCATAAAGTTTTGCTAACTGGACATCTTCACTCGGGACAGTGACTGACTTATTCTAGGCCCCAGGTATTAGGAGAGCAGGGCAGGAAACACCATGTAAGTCTGTGACCTTTCAGTATAGAAAAAACAAACAACAAAAACAAACAAACAAACAAAAACACCCACAGACTGAAGGTCACTGTTACTTAATAAGTACGGAAAAATTTGTTAATCTAGTTTGTTGAGGAGCAAGGACATTTGGGATTGCTATGTTTTAAAAGTGTGTGTCCCACCAAAATTCATTTTTTTAAAAATCTATTTTATTTACTTATTTAGAGAGAGAGAGAGAGAGAGAGAGAGAGAGAGAGAGAGAGAGAGAGAGAAAGGGAAAGAGAATGGGTTCACTAGGGCCTCTAGCCAATGCAAACAAACTCCAGACACATGTACCACCTTGTACATCTGGCTTTACCTGGGTACTGGGGAATCAAACCTGGGTCCTTGGGCTTTGCAGGTAAGCACCTTGACCACTGAGCAATCTCTCTAGACCCCAAAATTCTTACTTTAAAACCTAATCCTTGATGGGATGGCACTAGGGGATGGGTCCTTTGAAGAATGATTAAGTCATGAGGGAAGAGCCCTCACAATGAAGCTATTATTCTTAATAGAAAAATTCATAGTTGGGAGTCATGGCACATGCCTAAAATCTCAGCACTTGAGAGACAGAGGCAGGAGTATAATGAGTTTGAGGCTAGCCTAAGCGACATGGTGAGAACATCTTTAAAAAGACAGACTCAATATGTGAATTAGATGAAGATTCAACCATGTGAAGATTTGATGGTGTTCTCTATGAGCCAGAAAAATAAGCCAGAACCAGACCTTGAGCCTGTTGGCTCCTTGGTATTGAACGTCCCAGCCTCTAGGACTGTGAAGAATAAATTTTTACTGTTTATAAGCTACCCAGTCTGGAGTATCTTGTTATAGAAGTCTGAATGAACTAAGACAGATTAATTCTTTAATTACTTTTCTTAGTTTTCTTTTGTTTGGCCACCAATTTTCTCAGAATTTTCTACCGACTTCAAGTATAGGCATTAACTGAATGAGAACAGATTTTGATAGTAATATGAACCAAATGACAGTTTAGAGACAAAAATTATAAAACTAGAATTGAAGTTTAAAAATATAACAAATTCCTAAATCTTTATAGTTGATTTTCCTTTTTTTTGTCTTCAATATCCCTTATGTCAGGGTTGAAATTTCATAAAGTATCCTTTTAAAAATAGTACATTTTATAAGAGAATACAGATAAGGTTTGTTTCTGGCAATCTTTACTTTGAAGAAAACTTCTGTTTTCAATTTTGGTCCTAACGGGCCTTGTGATTTTGAAATGAAAAGCCATCTTTTCTCTCAGGCCTTTGATTAAACACCATGGTTAAAATAATGAACTTCCTGTTATTCTTAGTATGTGCCCAGAAGCCATGGGGATTTTTAGACTTAGTGAATTAAAGAAAGAAAGTGAATAAAGAATCCTATTATGAGTAAAGACCATAGAAAATAAACATTATAAACAGTAGTAGTTTCATACTGAAAAGAAATACATAACCACAACCACAAAAATCACTTTCAGAAATATGGGGAGTTGGGGAAACACACACTTTGAGGCTGACAGTAGATGCTGTGGAGGCCACACTATGGACAGAGCCATAGGAATCTGTAAGAACAGTATCAGTGATTGGAAATTCAAGAATGGAACTATGATATGAAAGAGGCCAAAGCAAATTTCAGGCGAGTGAAGTTATGAAGTCTTCAAAACCAGAACGAACCTAAAATCCCATTGTTTGCTAGATTTGAGTATAATTGCGTGGTATTTCTCCACTGAATTGTGAACCTGTGTTGTTCAATTTACACAAAATAATCCAAGTTCCATTTCCTTGGGAATATGAAATATATCTATGATCTATCCATCTATCCATCCACTTATTCATCTACCCATCCATTCCTTTATCAGTTAAGCAAATTCCTGCCTCTCATATGACATTAGTCATTAAAGCCACATAGAGAAGATAATATTCCTTACGGAGCATATACTACCCTGTAAATCAAAATAATAGCTTCGTTCTCAAACAAGATGAAAAACAGTAACACTGCTTCAGTTTACTTTCATCCTTTGTAAGGGCATATTGAGAAACAGCTTTGAGAATCTAAAGAAAATGGAATGAGTTGAAATAGTTAAACTGAGCATTGCGAGGAGGTGAGTGTGAGTAGGTTTTGCAGAGTGACGACTAAGAAACTCTAAGAAATCTCAGGAGACCAGAAAACATGGACACATGTATGTTTCTATAGGTCTCTATAGTATTGAAAGAGACAATTAACATTGTAACACAGTCTAACCATAGAGTACGAAAAACCACTGGGGATTATGGCTTACTTCTGATAAAAATGAAATGCTGTGTTAGCTTTTTTTAATGAAGGAAAATAATCCAATGATGATTTCTCAGAATGATGAATTAAGATGCAATCTATATAGAATGACTGGGAAGAAGAGGAGGTACCAGAGAGGGGAAGGGTGAGAAGGGAAAGGACAGTGATAGAGAAGAAGATACTAGAGAAACTAAAAGAAAGCTCCTAATTGTGACCTGTGTTCTGAGAGGCATGTGAAAGAATGTTGCATCTATAAAGCATCAACATGCTATAAGAAAACCATACAGAGAATCCTTTGTCTTCCTCACATTTCAGCTATGAGTGATCTTTCAGCTAAGATCTTAGCCAGATTTCTTCTCTGTATACTTGGCCTTTCCCCCACTTGTAAGTCCTTTCTTTTCTAGCAAACTATAAATAGCTAACTTTGCTCATTTTCTTCAATTCATGTACTTTTGATTTAAGCCCATTGGATCCCCATTGGACCCACAGAAATTGAGCACTGGTTCCTAGTGACGAGGTTTTAGACTACCTGGTCACTGGTTGTATGTCATTACATAACAGTTCTCTTTTTGGTCCTCTGTGTTCTACTCACCCTCTGTGAAACACTGAGGCTCAGTTTTCTTCTATAAAAATCTTCATGTGACTTCCAAGACTCTGTTCCTGTTTTCTTTTGTTCATTCCATACCTTTCTATGCTTACTATTTATTTATATTTATTTATTTCCTCCATCAAAAATTAAGTCGTTTGGAACAAGAATATTTCTTGGAATTCCTTCCTTCAAAAGTGCCACTGCTACACAGTAGTGTTCAATATCTGTTTGTGAACTAGATAATTGAACAGAAATAAGAGCTTATGTAAATTAAAATATGGTAACAACAATAAATCTTTTAACACAGAGTACATGAGGCCATGGACTGATATGAAGATCAGGCTGCTAATCTGGTGATGGGGTCTAAGAAATTTCATAATAAAGTAGAAATACAACGAAATGTCAAATAGATGGAAGTTGAGACAGAGAAAAAAGGTTATCAAAGAGATCTAATAGGAATCCTGGACAGAACAACAGAAGCAATGAGAGACAGCAATAATCACAAAATATTGGATAGAAAAAATATTTCCTAGTCTTATGGGAGGCATTGATTTTTATATTGAAAGGTTTTGGCAAATATTATTTTGTACTCCCAAGAAACAAAGCTATTCTTTGTCTGATGATTTTTATAATTCCTAGAAGAAAGAAAATCTCTCAAGGTTATCTAGAGGCTTAAGGAAAATTACTTATGACAGACAAGCAATCACATAAAATAGATCTAGTTTGAAATACTGAACCACAAAAGAATTGAGAAAAATCAAAAGTATCAAGAAAAAAAAAGTAGTCTAGAGAGCTAAGTTTATTTTATCATTTGTTAAAATGTGCACATTCCACTGTCCCAGCAGATCTTCAAAAAAACGCACAGCCACGTGAGGAAGTTACTTAGGGAGATGTGGTTCAACCGCCATGAGGACACACTGAAGCAGGTGAGCTAATGATTTATTTGGAACATGAAGTCAGTGCCAAGAACAGAACCAGTGCTAACAGTTACTAGCTAAGACAATGCTAGAAGTGCCACGCTTGTTCTCACCCAGGCCTTCAATCTTCAGGAATTTAGTAAGTGCCCAACATAGGTCAGGTGTAGGCTAGGCACAAAGAATGAAGATTAGCATGGGTATGCGGTTTCTGCATTCAAGGATTTTACAGTTTGAAAGTTATTGTGCTAGTATCTTATTTATTTGTATTTATGTTTTTTAATAAACTCCCGTCTTTATTTTATTTATTTATTTGTATTCATTTTTTTAAAAAAATAAACTCCCATCTAAAACAACAGGAGTTTTTAATCTCACATTTTCAGGGGTCAAAAATCATTGTGTCAGCTGTGCTGGGCATACAGAATGCTCTAGGGGAGAATTCTACTTTGCATTAATTAATTGTATTTGGCTCTCCGTGCTCTACTGTCAAGGCCTTGTCTGCAGTCTCTTCTGCCTGTGTCTTACATAGAAGCCTCCTTTGTGGCTGTCTTCTGGTTTACAAGGACACTTGGCAATTCAGATTAATCTGATCCCCAGTTATTTAATTAACCTGCCTTTATCCCAGTAAGATCACATTTACAGATTCCAGGGGTTAAGACATGCAAATACTCTTCTTGGGATGAGGCACAGTTCAGTATCTACAGTAGACATAAAGGAAGAGAAAATTCCAATCCAGTGTGAGAGTTCTTATGTCGGGGTCCATTCAGAACTCATAGAAACATCTAGAAAAACATCTGCTTCAGCATGAGGGGTTCCAGAAGACTTAAAGTGAATGGACATTCAAGATGGAACTTGAAACATCACTAGGCAAGGGTAGAAAAATGGGCCTGGAGAGCTCTCTGGGAGAGAGAGGGGATATGAGTTCATTGCGTTGAAACATTCAATGTGCTTCTCAAATGAGAAAAGATGCACAGCTCACAATGAGACTGCAAAGGCAAACAGCATAGAAGGTCAATGCCTTAGCCTGCTGTGTCTTGATACTAGAGTTTTGAAGCTAGGAAAGGGATAGGGGCAGATGCACACTGTGTCAGATAAAGTGGGCTGCAGGGGTCTGGACTAACTAGAGGCTGAGAGGACAGTTAAAATGATGTTCTAGGAACCCCAGGAGGAGATGGTGAAAGGCCAGTGGGATGGATATGAGAAATACTGGGGATTTAAATTTATAAATTTATAAATCTTTTTTTAAATATATATTTATTGTCCATAATGAGATATATTATTTAGTGGGCAAACAATGCGTTGTTATCCCGAATTTCCCAATTTCCCCCCCTCCCCATCCCTGATCAGTTGTATATCCTCCTCCGTGGGCTGTCTGTATTAGTCCTTGTGGCAAGGGATCCTGTATATCCTAGTACTCATCCCGGTCTTCCTGGCCCAAGTGTGTTGTTACTGATGGGTGCCATGCCTCTGGACCGTCTCCCCCACCACGGCTCTCACAATCTTCCCGCCCCCTCTTCTGCTCAGTTCCCTGAGTCATGGTGGGTGAGTAATAAGGCTGCTTTAATGTTGCCAGCTTAGGGGTCCTTGTGTTGAAAATCCTTGGTTTCTCTCTCATTGGTCTATCCTGTGTTGATTGAATGACTGTGGTTATAGGTCCCTTGTTCATCTGTCATTGTCTGCTGGGATCCCTATGGATCCTCCCTAATATGACTGTGGTGGCTCCTCTCTTGCCAGGATCTCAGCCATCGGCCTAAGGTTGGTTGGTAGGGTTAAATTTATAAATCTTTTAAAGATTGGCAGGTCAACCTAACTCACAGTCATGCTTATAACATGGAGATGGATTTCATCTTTCAGCTCAACTTTCTGGAACTCTGACAATCCCACAGGTCTAATGCAACAATATGAATCTGATAGCTTTTATAAGCTTTTAAAAAATGGTACTGAGAATTAAAGGCAGAGCTTCATGCAGGTTACACATGCACTCTACCACAGAGTACATCCCTAGCCCTTAGTAAATAAACACTTGAACTTGGAAACCAAGTCTTTTAAACACACTGATTTCTTAGAGCTATGCATGCATTTTAATTTACATTGCTTCAAAATCAATTTGACTTTTTACAATATTTTCCTAAGTGAAAAATATCCAATTGATTGTTCACTTGAGTGGTGAGTGTTGCTTATGCTTTACTCTTAATTCCATGTACCTGTTTAGGGCTCTTGCTTTCAAATAGTGTCAAGATATCCTTGGCTATAAAGATTAGGAGGGCAGATCTTAGTGCAGAAAAATCTAAAGGCAGTGATACTGGCCCAAATATGTCACTGTGAACATAAGCAGTCCCTAAGGGTCAACAGTGGAGACTGTCTGAAAATCTACCTGTTCCTTCTCAGCTGGTGCCCATTGGCCATGATAGATGTACACAGGAAAGATACCATGAGTTTCAAGGTAGCCTAGCCAGCAAACTCAATGAAAAAAAATTTTGATTCTGTGTTAATTATTCCTGAAACAGGTACTTAATAAATGGATGAAATGCTAACAATTATTTGGAAATGTGTCCAGTATAACTTCCCAGAAAGTGAACTTCAAAGCAACAATAAAAATCCCATGTCTCAGGGCTGGAGAGATTGCTCAGCGGGTAAGGCACTTGCCTCCAGTGCCTAAGGCCCCGGGTTCAATTCCCCAGGACCCACATAAGCCAGACCCACAAGGTGGTGGCCCTGGTGCTCTCTCTCTCTCTCTCTCTCTGCTTGAAAAATGAATAAATAAAAAAAATATTTTGGGGATAACAAGTCATTGTTTGCCCACTAAATGTTGTAACTCATTATGGACAATATACATACATATATATATATATATATATATATATATATATATATATATATATATGTATCCCATGTCTCCACTGCGTCTGAAGACCAAACTGTGTCCAAAGCAGCATATGGACTCTTCCACCAGAGACAAGACACTTTCAGTGGAGATGGCATTTTTCCTCTTGACTGAGAAATTAAAGGTGCTTCACCTGCCACTGACATCCCAGTAGAAACTGACAAAGAGAGCAAGGACAATGACAGTGGCATCGAGAATGAAAACTGTACACACTAATTAATGAAAGTCCAAGAAGCCATAAGAGAGACTTCCCTGATGTTGGTATCTGTGGAAATGAAGTTAGCCACCACAGAACTAAAGTCTGAGATGGGGAATTTCAGATAACCAAATGTAAATCCTTTTTCAGATTTTAACTTGTGCATTATTTGAAGTAAAACACAATGAAAACTTTAACAGAAACTGTCTCTTAATACGTTTATAGTCCTGTATTTACAAGCTAAATATATATAGGAAATCACAAAAAAAATCTCTTTTAAGTTTGTAAAAAAATCCATAGACAAGACTTTTATTTATCTTAAGTGGTCTGGCTCATCTCTAGTGTTTTTAACATGGCTGTGACTGTTTTCTCTTTTCATTCAAAACCAGGGCTCCATGGATTTGACTAGCACATCTCTATGACAAATGTCTTTCCTCTCTCATAGAGGCTGACATAATTTTCTTCCCTGAATTCAAACACTGTTAAAGACACCAGAGTGTGTTCATTGTTTTTTTGTTGTTTTTACAATATTCGGTTTTATTTTCTCCTCATTAATATGATCTCAGCAGAGCTGGGCAATAGCAGGATGAAATGCTATTTCTTGGAGACTGTAACTCTCCTTTCTTGCATGGCGTCCTCAACCTCATCGCCACTATCTCAAAACCTTTAGATGCGCTGAGTTTTGCTGTGACAGCTTGTGCAGGTCAGTACTGCATAGTCCTCTGTTTTAGACACAAACAAACAAACAAACAAACAAACAACAACAACAAGGCAGAAGCTCAAAATGGTTCCTCTCTGTAGGCAGCTCCCATTTGGATTGGTGTGACTGACTGACTGGCATCTCCTGAACAAATCTGGCTTGAAGATTTATGTAAAAAGTAGAAATTACATTTCCTAAACAGCTCACTGTATCTAAGCAGCATGATGATTACATGTTTATTCTCTGTCACTAAATAACAATGGTACCAGTAGTCAGGGTTGGAGATTTAGGATTATGACAACTATGAAGTGGTGAATATGAAAAATAGATTTATTTCGACTTGCCTAAGATAGACTCCAGTATTACTTAGCATGTGTTTTGCTTCCAGGTTAACCAGAATTTGTAGTCTAAGAATTCAGTGCTTCATGTGATCATTGACACGAATACAAAACAATGATAAAAAATTGGAAATATCAACATAATATTTGCTCATTCAATGTATCTAATTTTGGACAATAGGGATTTTAAAAAAAGCATGATCATTATGTGTTGTAGTCAGCTTTCTCTTTGCTACACAGAAAAGAACCCAACCAAAAGCAGTTTGTGGAGAAATGGGTTTATTTTGTCTTTCAGACTCGAGGGGAAGCTCCATGATGGCTGGGAAACAGTGGCACGAGCTGAGGGTGGACATCACCTCCTGGCCAACACCAGGTGGACATCAGTAAGAGAGGAGTGTGCCAAACACTGGCAAGGGGAAGCTGGCTTATATCCATAAGCCCACCCCCAACAACGCCTCTCCAAGAAGGTTTCAATACCTAATCTGCCATCAGTTGGGGACCCAGCATTCAGAATACATTCCTTTGTGGGGGACACCTGGATGAAACCATCACAGTATACCAACATCCACTAGCTGACTCCTCTCTCCTTTGCCTCCTTAATGATTGCCCACATTGTGGACCTTGTTTCAAATACTTTACAGCTTGTTTAAAATTTATCTTGCCTCAATCCAAACACCATGGACATCTGAGAAAAAGCACTTTGTAGCTTCTAAGTGGATAGAGATAATATTTATGACAAAAGTCTGTGTTGGTCACAGGGACAAAGCACAGAATGATTGAATTAAATGAAAAGTCATGTCTCAGAGGAGAGGGACTTTTTATTATCAAACAGGAAAACAGCAGGATCTAAGGAAAACAAACAACATTTTAGATGCAATTTTTAATTTTTACAATTTTTGTGGGGGTATCTACCTGAAATGTAAAGTCTCAAGGCTATCATTTTTTTTCTCTGAACACAAAGTAGACAGCTGTCTAAAATAGAGGGAAAAACATTTCCTTTCATCCTTCAAAAACTTGTAATATTAGGTTGTGTTACATTTTGATGTTGGCTAATTCTTTCTGATTACTTTTAAATTATACCTTTCTAGAAAAATGTGCAATTCAGCATCTGCTCTGTGGGGGCAGCAGCCTTGCATTGGCAACAGGACTAACTTGTAATAGTAATTAACACTGTAAACTACAGCTCCTCCTTGGGGCTTATCAACACACACACACACACACACACACACCACACACACACATACCACACACAAACTCTTCTAGTTAAAGTGAAATGCAAGAATGTTGAAAGTTCCTTCCAGTTAGAGCATTCTACGAAAATGAATCAATTCTAAGAAAAGCAAATTGCCATTCACTTCCGAATTTGTTAGTAGGATGCAGCTTGCCCTGGTCCAGTTAACTGAGCAATTTCTTGCTAAAAAGCTAAATGAACATGAAATAGGGCAATTAAACCTCATGTCCTTCTACAATAAAGTTGAATAAGATAGAAGAGATATTACTAAGGCCTGATAAGCAATTAAAATCACACCTACACCATGTAAATGACTGCTGGCACTCAAGGGCTTGTCCCTAAATGTTGCATGGTCTGCCATATTGATTTCATCTTCCACTTTGACCCTCAAAGGTAAAACCTGCTTCTGTTCCCTTTTGCCCCTCCTGTAGGAACTTGAGCCCAGACTGTCCTTGGCCCATTTGTTGTGTTAGTGAGCACTTCGATCTCTCATTTTGTCAACTCTTCTACCCTGTTTCAAAAAAAAAAAAAAAGAAAAGCAAAACTTTTTGAAGAAGTCCAACACTGAATCTCAGATTATAACTGCTTGATGCACATTTAAATTTATAAAATTATGTATAGGTATATGATTTTCCAGTGCTTTTTTTTTTATTCTTGATATTTCTGCTACACATTTGGGTTTTTTACACCACGTGATTTTCTAGAGAAGTTGAACACAGTTAGAAATTGATAAAGAAATTTGGTGAAACTAATTGGCATATAATCAAAGTAAAATGTGAATAATAATGTGGACAGTTAAGGATATTTTCCAGCCCACTGTCTGGGCTTTAGCAATGATCTTCTCATGGTGTGTCCCCAACGAGGACATGAAGAGTGTAGCTGTCATTCCTGACTGTCCTCTGAACACATTGTCCTTGTCAGGGATTCACAGTACACACCGAGCTATCGGTGACAAGATTTTGTTCTTATAATCAAAAGTCTTTATATTAATATGAAAATTGAAGGTCTAATTTTTTTCCTGCTCCACTCAATGAAATACCTCTGATTGCCTCGTCCAAAGGACTCTGAAGAGAATTTCCCGTTTTGCAATAGACCAACAAGTAAGTGAATATGAAACTCTATAATCAGGACTGTATTTTTTGGCAAAGAAGTCTCTGTTGGTTTTTTTACTTTCAGCCCGCTGCACTATTAAATCAGTGTTTTACAATTACTTAGGATTATAGAAAATGATACCATTGTGCACAGGACTCGTGGATCAATGAGCATACTGAAAGTTAGTGGGAACACTTATCTACCCCAAAGCATCACCACTTTGTGGTGGCTATCAACTAATAATGTTGTGATCCTCAAGTAACTGTCTATGACCTTTATTTTCACTACTTAGTAATAAAATCCTTGCCAGGGAGCAAGTTATCATGGCTGGAAAGCTAGCACCCTTTTTGCTGTTCATTAGGATTTTGAGATCTGGCTTTTTTTTAAAGTGAGCTCCAAATTAATTAAAAGCCCACCTTTGAAAAGAGAGAGCTGTTTTGCTGAAGATAAGGCATGGGGTATCCCGTGTCATCTTCCTCTCCTGATTTTTATAACACCATGAAATCGTTTGCTTATAACCTTGGCATTTAAAAGTGTATGTTTTCACAATGGCTTCTGTAAAGCATTTGCTTATCCCACTCACTTCTTAAGACTTAAGTTTGCGTATTTAAAAACATAAGGTTTCTTCAGATCAATTAAAATGGCCTGGAGACACTCCTGCCCCTCATTCACATCCATGTGACATCCAAAGTGAATTCTTCAAAGCTCAAGTGGGCACCAACTAAGGAAGCCTTGTCTGACCTGGTATCTGAAAGGACACTTATCCAGCCCCCATTTATCAGAGGTATGAATGCTTTTTACCTTGAGTTGGTTGAATCAGAATATTACTGTACTCTGGCACTTCAAAAAGTATCAAACTATCTTCTCATATTGATTACTATAGTCAATTTAATTTAGTATGAAAGTTGGTTATTTCTGTGTTTTACTCACCCTTACTAATGCATAAACTACTTTGGTTTAGCATACATATTGGACATTTAAAAAGGTTTATGGGGGAAAAAGAAGGTACCTTATGAATATTTAGTTTATAAATGCACATGCCTAGCTATAGAGAATAATAATAAAGTTAGATGGCTAATGTGTTCATATAGATGGATTTATTTTTGGTGCCTCAATTTCCCCTGCAACTGTTCCAAGACAGTTAAGTTTACTCTCAAATTTATAACTATATCAATTTGGCACAATAAACAAAAGCTATTACTGATATTGATTAACAACTTTAGTGTAATGGTGTTTGCTGAGTCAGACCCAGTTTAAATTACATACAGGTATATATTCATATATGAACACACAAAACCTTATTAATAACAGGATGAAGATTTCCAGTATGTACATGAAAAAGTGAGACAAAAAAGGATTAAATCAGGTGCAACTTCACAAGGCCCTAAGTGCAGGAAGTGTGGTTGAAACCCAGACAGCTTGGTGTATAAGCAGCCTTTGTCCAATCTATGTTCTATGCTCAGTGCTATAGAGAGGAAGCTTTTGAGGCATCCTTGATCAAGCAGCAGTCCAGAAATTTCTAGCTGATGAAATGATGTGCCTGCTTACTACATCTTCTGAGAATATAGATTAGAATTTGACTTATTGATGATCCAGCAATTCGTTGGTTATTTGACCGTCAGAGCCTCACCACCAATTTTGGTGGAAATTTTTCCAGTATTCCAGTTCTATACTCTGTGGATATCTGGCCACATTTTATGTCTCATTTAAAACTCACAATAATTTTGACTATTATCTCCATATTCAGGGGCATGTGCAACTCCCAAACGTTGAATAACATTCCCCAGTTTAGGTTGGATTCCTTCCCCTCATCACAGCTTACTCTTGGCAAGAAAATCAAGCTCAGACGAAGCTATTCATTTTCTAGACCAAAAAGCAATGCTAGTTCAACATTTTGAAACCTCTGGGTTAGCGTTCAATGTACATGAAAAGCAGCAAATGCCTTTGAAGTTTCATTGGCTCAAGAAATGGAACCTAAAAACTGAAGAGGTTCATTAATCACTGGTTTTATTCCTAGGCCCATGTGGAAACAGAACTGAAAAAAATGAGTAAAACTGTACTTTCCTATTTGCTTAGATTTTTGAAGAAAATTGTAAGGTTATCTCTCAAATAGCACTATAATTTTCATTACAGTTAGAAAATTATCTGTGGAATAGAGATCATGTTGGCAGCAAAGAAAAAGTGTGCTATTGCTAAGAATACGAGCCAGAAAATGAGGAGATCTTGTTGGCACCATTGTGTCTGGTGCCCAGATAACAGGGAGAGGGCTCTGCACGTGTGTTATGAAAGTTACTTCAGCTTTTGTGGATATTGGCATTTCTTCCGAGGAGGCAGCCAAGAGCTACGGGAGTTTGCATTGGTATTAAAAGATTAATAAATTGGTCTTGGTTTATAGAAACAGATATCCATGAGGAAGAAACTAAAGCAGTTTCACTATTACCATAGCCTGTAATGTTCAGCTGGCTCTGAAGTAACCATTCATTACTTAAAATAACACCATGAAAGTGTTTTAATTCTCATTCCAATAAAAGCTGATATTGAGTTAATGTGAACTTATTAATGGTCATGTTAATAACAAGTGTGAATGGCATTTCTGGTCAAAGTCCCTGATTGAACCAGAGACACATCATCCATTAGTTTTCCAATATCTAGAACAGGAAAATTCAGAATTTGCTTCCATTCAGAATATAGATGCATATACACATGGACATATATTTATACATACGATTTTCTTAAAGGAACCTTGGAAGCAAATCTTCCAAATTTCTGTGGTAGTCATCATAGAAATTAAAAAGAAATGTAGGTACTGGGGACTTGAACTCTGACTGTTAGGTTTTTCAGGCAAGCTCCTTAACCAATGAGCTATCTCTCCAGACCCCCACATAAAGCCAGATGCACACAAGGGACACGTGTCTGGAGTTCATTTGCAATGGCCAGGGGCCCTGGTGTGTCCATTCTCTCCCTGAATCTCTCTCTCTCTGTCTCTCTGCTTGCAAAAAATAAACAAAATTGCATAAAAAGAAACAAAATTGCATAAAAAAGAAACTTTCTGATGTCTGAAATTCTAAATAAAATTTCCTTACTCATTTTCTTTCTAACTCTTGCTCTATTATTCTTATCAATTTGCCTTCATTCCAGTCTAGAAATGCCATGGAGTTTCTGGATCAGTGGACTCTTAACATTGTTGAATTCTTGCTTCTAGTATGTGAATTTTAATTACTCATAAATGATAGCATACATATGGTAATATGGAATATGTTAATATGACCTACATCTCCCTCCCTCTCTTCCTCCCTCCCTCTCTCCCTCCCTCTCTCCCTCCCTCCCTCTCTCCCCCTCTCTCTCAATATATATACATACATACATATATATATATATGTATATATATATATATATAAAGTTTAAGGTGAATAAAGCTATGAATAGATATTCCAGTATTTTCCTACCCTGTGACCTTCCTTATTTTTTCTAGAGGCAATTAAGTATATTTTAAATGATATTTCTGTCTCACAGATTACCATATAATTAGTTCTAATTAATTAGCTGTTTTGTAGCCAAGATAATACTACTCTTCAACTTGAAGATTGGCTCAGAGATTGCTGGAGATGCTCTGTTGGAGACGGGCTCGTAAGAACAACGTGTCGATCCTGTTATAAATTATGACACGGGAATCAATGATTTTTGATGCTTGATTTAATTTCTATGTAAGTATGTATTTGTGTATATATTGATTAGTTTAAACAAGATTTGTAGCCTAGACTAGCTTTACACTTGTGACACTCTTGTCTGGCCCTTCCAAGTGTTGTGATTGTAAGCATGTGACTTATGGGTTCAAGTGTTCATTGACAGCTATATACACTGGGTTGGACACTGCCTTCAATGGGGTTATATTGCAGTTAGCAATGGTAGAATAAATAAATTCCAGTCAACTTGTCTGTTACATGATACACATAGGAACTATAAGGAGAACATATGTATTATATCAGGAATAAGTCTTTTATGGGAAAGGTGACCTTCAAACTCCATACCAAACAAGCTATTTGAGTATCTTGAGTATGAATTTAATAGACCTTCACATTTTTGGTAGTAGATATGCAGCCCATGAAGGCTGGCCTTCATCATCAGAGAACCTAAAGTAATGTAACAGTCACTTATTTCTAGATATTCTCTGATCACTGAAATAAATTGTATGGTTCTCGTCTCTGTTAAACTTTCGCTATTGACTACTGCTGTGTCTTAATGTTGAAATAGAACTGGATTCCAGCCTGCTGCTAATTTACTTTTTGTTTTGGATATTTGTTTTTTTGCCTGCAATTGACCAGTGCTTGTCTGGTACCCTAATCTATCCTCGCTTACTCCCTGTATCTTTTCTGTCTCTCTTTTTCTTCTCTCCCTTCTCCTTCTCCCCCGGTTTCTCTTGTTCTTTCTTACTACACTTCTGTCCATTGAGTGTCAGCTTCACATGCTGGTCCAACAGAAGCTCTGCTTAAAGTATCCAGAGGGTATTATTAGGGAACCGTGCACTTCACAGAGAACACATCCTGAGAAAGGAAAAATGCTCAGTATTTGTATTCTTTCATTTCAACAGACCCTATACCTAGTGTTTTCTTTTATCATATAATTAACTATTTCTGCATTTCTAGTTGATTTTAGTGCATTACATTTGGGATGAGCCTCAACTATCTGCAAATATTTTTCTTTTTTTGTGGTTTATAAAGAAAAATCCTATTTAAATGGGCATGAAAATCACCTGATAGTTTTGCATAACCTGACGGTCACAAAACAAGCTATGTACAAAGCTCCTGATTTCACCTGGCACACAAACCCAGTTGATGAACTTTCAGGAGAATGTTCCATCCACCTATATGCAATTATTCCCCCGTGCCAACTATAGCCCTTGACCTAGAGAAATAAAACCTACAAATGAAGAGATTTATGAAATAGTATCTGATCAACAGGCTCATCTTTAAAGGCAGAGTGGCCTTAGCATAAAATCATAATATTATGAATATGCTTCAAGATTAATCTGTACCTTCCTTCTTTGTAAACTGGCCGAAAATTCACCTGGAACTTTAATTCTTCCTCTAAGTCCTTCTTTAATTCAACATCTCTCATGACATTAGGTTGGCTCCTGGATTAACCATATTTCTATTTGTGTTTATTTAATGGTCATTTTTAAATTTTCTTTTATATTTGTCCAGACAGCCTTCTACTGTGATCCATCCCATCTAATTAGTAAACTGCCATCAATAACAAATATGCCAGTTCTTTAAGAAAATGTTGAACTTCAAGTCTCTTCTACATATTTTCCATCAGCATATCTCTTTTGTTTTAATGAAACTCTTTTTAGACTGTCTTTCTTTTTCAGATTTCTTTGGGAATCTACCCCTGAGATTTGCTTTTATCCAGCGGCCCCATTCCAGGGATACAGCCAAGGCCACACAGGCGCTTGTCATATACCACAGGGCCTATGGCTCATTGACCAATGTCTGCTTGCAATCCATTTCATTTGCCTTTTATTTCTGTGGTTTTGATTTCATGACCTATTTCATCATATTTAAGCTTGTAAGCATATTATTAGCTCACTAGGTCATTGGTTAGATCTGATACAGTCAAGTTCCCTGTAGTGTGTGTTCCAAGCGAATACATGTGTGTCTTGCTTGGAACATCACAATACTTACTAGACACCAAAAAATTGTGGGTTTCAAGGAATGATGATAAACACACACACACACCCCACATACACACACCTATCTTATTCACACACACAAGCACAAACAGACTCATCTCTTTTAAACTGTTGCACTGCTATTGTAAATCAAGTTTTTGGTTAAACTCTTGATGTCCTTACAAAAAACGATAAATGGTTGCTTTCATTTCATAAAAGTAACAATTATGGTATAAAGTATTATACCTAGAGCATATATTTTAAATAGTTCTATTTTTACTATTTTATATTTCTGCACTTCATTATATGCATATACCCATAATTCTGTCATCTTTTTAAAAGAGTATTTATTTTAAACATGAAAGAGTGTTTAAACATTTTTTTCTTATTTAAAAATATTTTATTTATTTATTTGGAAGAGGGGGTAGAGATTGAGTGAGTCAGGACCTTCTGCCACTGCAAACGAACTCCAGATGCATGCGCCTGTACATCTGGCTTTATGTGAGTAATGTGGAATTGAACCCAGGACATCAGGTTTTGCATGCAAGCACCTTTAACCACTGAGCAATCTCTCCAGCTCTATTTTAAAATTTTTATTTATTCAAAGTAACTGATTCTAATTTTGTGCCTATTTAGAAAGGATTTTGTATATTCTTAGTTATATGAAGTGATTTATCCTACTGTCTATAGTTTTATTAATTTATTTATATAAACATACTTTTTCATATAATGTTTGCGCATGGTATACATACTGGTTTGCCGTTATTTTCATTCGGATGAATGATATCATGAACACCATTAAAATGAGTGTCCAGGGAGCCCACTCCATCATTTTAAGAGCTGTATAGCATTCCTTGTAATTGATAATGATTAAATACTTTATTGACTGAAATCTAGGCTATTTCCTTTGTTTCCAGGAACAAGCAATTCAATGATGAATATTTTTGTTCAAATGATTTTTAATGGGTATGTTTGATTTTCTTGAGGTAAATTTCTTTATAAAATGACTTATTGATAATCAAAGGCATTTAACATTCATTTAATGACAGCTAAAAGCAAAATGCTTACATATTTCAGTTGCAGGGATTTCTCTCTTGTCCACACATTTTGCAGTGCATTTGGCATCTAACCTTTTACATTCAGTCTGCTCATTCAAGGCATCTCAAACGGGTTGTAGTGCGAAGCAATAATCCACCAGATAACGCCACAACACTTTAGAGTGATGAAATGCTTAAAATAGAATATTTAAGTCAGAACTCATAAATGAGATATAATTACAGCTCTCAAAATGAAACCATGCCATGTCCAAGAGAAGGGTAAAAATATTCCTTCCAGCATTCTTAGTACTGATATGAGTGTCCAAGTCTGAGCACATGCTTTGGGAATGTTGAACGTTTCTGTAGACAGTTGGGCCGGATTTGTCTTATTTAAGGGAGCAATGTCATAGGTCAGTTGATGTTTCTTATGTCATGATTGCATTACCTCCAAAAGATTTGATAGGTTATATGGAAATTTCTGAGCCTGTGACCTGAGCATTCCAACATCATGGAGAATTGGCATTGTAATGCAACTTCCATAGGGAAGAGTTTCCCAGAACAGGATATTCTGTTGGCAAGGTTTGAACACACCAATTTTTACTAAAAAGTCTTTGAGCTCATTTACTAACTCATGTCACATGACTTATCTCATCTGTTACAAAACCACAGTTTATGGAATCCAGACTTTTTTTCTGCACAAAGAGAGTTACAAAGGGGTTTCCTTCCTTTCCCTCACTGTAGCCCCAGTTAAAAGGACCTAAGAACATGATTTTTATGCTTATTAGAATTGCAGTTACAGATTAAGGTTACATGAGGAGAGAGGCAGGAGAGTATGCTTTACTGAGTGCACAGTGATTGGGTATCCAGTCTTTCTTCATTTATCAACTGCCATGTGGGAAGAATGGGAGAAGAAACTGTAGTTGGATTTCTATTGGACGAGGGAAAACTGCATTGTCTGAAAATTGTTGAAGGCACAAGAAAATTTTAATCAGAACGGTTTATGCAGCTTGTTTGCTTCTCTGTCAGGGGAGCTTCCTCTCAGAATCTCTAGAGTCAGTCAACAGGGTCTTTGCAGAAAAGGTCAAGTTCATGTACTGACCCTTGTTGGTCCAGTGTTTTAGAAAAGTTATGGCAACAAAAAGACATAGTGAAACATCTACTGATGGTAAATGTACCAATGTGTAATTTCAAATAATAGCAGCTTATTTGAAGGAGATGTGTTACCTTTTAATATCGAAATGGGTTATGTTTAATATATGACTAATAATGATAAAATATGTTTTCTGAAGAGAAAAAGAAACAGAATTAAAGAAACAAAATTAAAAACACACTGTACTCTTTCTTTCTAAAATTTAGAGATTATTCTTCAGAAGACTGGGAACTACTTAATTATCTGTCTGGTGATTGTGAATTTCAACAATAGAAAAATAGTGCCCAGGTCTACCTTTAACACAATGCCCAAAGGTTCATGGTCCATCATAAATGTTATTAGTCAAACAGACAAATTAATATATTTCCACTTTTATATGTCTTGATTTTTAGCAATTGGATAGCCTTAAGCTTATACTAGTTGCATGATAGGAGAAAAGAAATATCTATGTATCTTTTTAATCCAAGTAAAATAGTAAGTGATGAAAATGAGGATATTTACAACATTTCCAAACAGATGGTCCGTGTATGCCTCTTACCTTTTTCTTGCGCAGCCTGACTTGGCTCTCTGTGGGCTTCTGGGTGGTCAGCGAGTCCTTTAAGTGTAAACACCGCATGCCATCTTCTAGGCTGACCTCCGGAAGACTTTTGTTTTGATGATCTGAGAAGCCACTCTTCTCCAGGTCACTTGCAGCTGACACTCCACTGGGACAGGAAGGAGGCTGTGGAAGGCAGCTCCCACAATCTGCTGTTAACAATGGTAGCCCTCTGTCTGTGCAAGGCACAGACAAGAACTCATCGCTTAAAGCATGACTGCTGTTTCCTTCATGTCCATCTTCAGGGAAATCAGGTTTCCTTCGCTGTTGGGCGATGACTGCAGAGTTAAGCAATTGTGTCTCAGGTGTCATACCTTTCACATTCAAAGAATCAAGCATGTTGACTTCAGGCATATCTTTTACTTCACTTAAGCTTATATTCTTGCAAAGCTCCAGGCTTTGACTTATAGCATCAACACTTTTCCTCTTCCCAGTCTCTTCTGCAAGAGGCAGACCAGCTTGCCCGGTCACTCCCCAGGAGTGATAAGAGTCTTGGTTCTTTTGCATGATGGGCAGTGTGTTCACTAAGGAGCCGGCTCCTTCAACACTGTGCTGGCTGGGTCTTTCATGCCTTGGGGTAGCTAAAATCTGTGTATCGTCGGCAATGTAGAGATCAGCATCAGTATCTTCATCAGAAATTTGTACGAGTGTTTCTGTGCTGGCCTCCAGAGATAGAAAGTGTTCTCCTTCCTGGCTGTCACTTTCATCCACCTCCTTTGAAATGTGACCCATTGGTTTTCCAGGAATATCGCTCAGCTCTGGTCCATGACAGCAGTCTGGTAGGGAAGCACATTTCTCTTTGTGGCCCACAGTTAGGGCAGATGCATCTTTTTCCATACTTGCCTTCAAGCTGTCGGCTAGGAGCCCATGATGACATGCTGTGTTATAATCATCAGCATTAAAAGGCTGTCCGGTCTGCTGGGTCACATGCTCTTCCCAACTTCTCTTTCTGATAGCAACAGACATGTCATCGTAGTTTAACGACAGACAGGGAGATACATTCCATATGAGGCCAAAGGAGATGGGACTCGATCAAAGATTATTTTAAATTCAGGGATCAAGGAAGACAGCGAGTTTTGTCATTTTTTTTCCACCACCTATTTTAAAAAAAATTAAAATTTGCTGTTATGGATATATTTCTAAAGTCAAAATATAGCATGGAAAAGAGAGCATCTAACCTATGTTATGAAAGCAGAGGTCAGAGTTATTGGAAAGCTTCTATTTAATAGCTTCAAGCAGTCTAATATTAAAAGAAAAATTTACATTTCATATTTATACTAAAAAATGGTCAGTATTTTAAAAAGTATTGGCATGGTTTGTTAATGAGTTTTAAACCAAACACATAAAGGTATATTAAGAAAATGTTTGGTTTGCAATACTTAATAAAAAATAACTTGTTGTTCCAGCTTGTGTGCTTTCCTGATTTAGTTTTATGAACAAAAGTCATTAAGGAAATCAATTTGCTGTTTGGTTTGAATTGCAATAAAGGCCACCAGGGAGCAGTTTCTGCAAAACCTGAGCTACAGAGACAGCATGTGTAATACTTTGGTATGTGAAAGAGCTCACACTGATCCCAGTGACCAGGATGTATTTACCCCAGGGAGTGACTAAGAAACATGGACTAATCCTGTTTAGCTCATATTAACTCACAATTCATGGCTAAGAAAGCATAGCACATACCATTGACAGTGTTTTTGGATAGATACATCTGTTCATACATCCTTTTTTTTTCTGCCATTCTTAGTTTGTATGCTGGTGTTGTTGAAACCTAAACAATGGTATAAGTTCTCTATATCTATACATATAGTAAGTAGTGAACCCACGTTCAAATTAGGTCAAGTTTCTAAGGCCCAGGCTCAGAGAATTAATAAAGTTGATTGTTTCTTTGGAATTATGAGATTCTATCCTCATTTCATCTCTCCATGTCTTCATTATACATACATTCTGAAATTCCCAAGCAGGATTTCAAGTACATCAAAAAAAATTCATCATCCCAACACAGCGAGAACGAGTCTTTAAAACTTAAGTTTCATTCTTTTTTACTTTAAAGATTTGAGTTTGTACACTTCTGTTAGGTTTTGGATCATAAAATTTTAAGCTTTTGGGTGGGGAGGAAATTTTCATGGTTTATTGTTTATAATTATGGCAGCTGTCAATAAAAAGTTAAAATTAAATGAATAATACATTTCAAAAAAATTAAGCTAGCAAGAAAGTCGTGTGAGATCTTCTCAGTAGCAAGGAACCCTTGGCTGGAATTAGGATCCAAGGCAAACTCTATGGAGACCAAGAACCTGGACTCCAGAGGGAAGCCCCCACTAACCAGGGGTTCACAGAAAATTAGAATCTCTACAGATGAACAATTGTTTCTCATTTAACCTATTCTGATCTCACTCACTGTTGGAGATTCTGTTTGTATTTTTCAGAAGGCAGTGAAAACCATGGTCTACCCAATTCTACCAACAGGACCTGGGATGATGTCTGACACCTAGGCAGGAGATGAACCGCTCCTAACTTATCATTTGGGGCCCAAATGGAACCTTTGAGGAAGTGGCAAGATGAGCAAGAGACCTACCTCCAAAGCAAGTCAGATAACCTATGAAAGGACAATGGGGACAGACACCAAGGACACCCAACACAACCCCCTATCCCATGGGCTGGTCCAGCAATCCCACTGAGGAATGCCCCCAGTGGGTTGGGGTCAAGAAGGAGGCAAATGGGGGTACCATCACAAAACTTGCTCATACAATGTATCTAATTATTAACAATAAATAAGTTAAAAAGAAAGTCATGTGTAAAGATAATACTAGAATATAAACAAGCATTTTTCCCAGGTATTCTTCCTTTAATTTTGAATTGTTCAAATCTTGAGTGAAAGGAAACAAGTTCTAACAGAGTAGAGTAAACCTTAAGAAACTAACCCAAATGTTATTCTTCAGTGAAATCAAATTACTGAACTGTAAATGAAAAATCCCATTCAGAGAGCAGATAATTTCAGTTTTTGTTCTCGCAAGAACTGCCAGCTTATAACGGAGACTGGCACGTTGACTTCAGCAGTAAAGCAGGGTTTCATTTAAGTCTTTTGAAAAAGACTCTGACTCCCCACCCAAAATTTCAAGTTATTCTAAGTACATGCAAGCAAGGTAAATAGACCCAACCTATAAAGAGTGGTGAAGTTAACACAGGTACTAGAATTTCCGTACTCTGGCTTCACCAAAGTTCTTTCTGGATCTTATTTGATTCCTTTAAAGGTCTGTGGGCATCTTTACAAATGGCCAGCATTCACAGTCTCCATGTTGGCATTCATTTTTCACTCAAAAGAAAATATAAAGCCTCCGAATTCCATGCATAAGTCATTATAGTGTGGGAGGCTGTGGAAAGAACGCATAGATTCAGGCCAGAAAATTTCTGCTTTCATGGGCAAATTTGGGTTGTAATAGGGTGGTTCTGTTTTAGATGCTTTCTTTTCTTATTTTTATCCAGTGTAGAAGGAGCAGGCTAACTTAAGAAATGCCAAGTGGTATGACTGTGTCATTCCTAAGCCACATTTACTTTTAGGTTGAGCCTGAATTCTGGCTTCATTTCTTTTCCTAAGGAGAAATGGAATTTTATGAACTCTATGGAGAAGAGAATACACAACAGTTTTTAAAAAAGAAATTATAATAGTTTTAACTGATTTTACTCAGTCTTACCAAATAGGTAGGCATTAAAAAATCTTTAGTATGAATAATTAGATACATGTATGAGCAAATCTTGTGATGGTCCCCAATTTCCCTCCTCTCTGTCCCCTACCCATTGGGGTCCCTCCCCAGTGCCCATATTGGATCTGTACATGGGGTAGGGGGTTATGAAATACACCAGAGGTAGCCACTTTTTTCCCCTTTGTATATTGTTGCTGAGGGGAAGCAATGTCTCTGGATATTCTCCCCCACCATGGCTCTTACAAATGTCAAAGGGAGATAGTTCAACAAGTTCTGAGACAGCCTTATTGCAAAGAGAAATTGCAAATCAGATAGGCTCAATAGGACATTAAGTTCATCCTCACTTCAAGCCTAGGTTCTTGGGGCATTTTCAAATGATTTTTATGAATATAAAGTGTTTTTAGAATAAAATATTTTCTAATTATTATTGTAAGTACATTACATTATGAATACTTATTTCAATTCTGCAACTTGATAGTTTTTTTGTTTGTTTTTTGAGGTAGGGATTCACTCTAGCCCAGGATGACCTGGAATTCACTATGTAGTCTCATGGTGGCCTCAAACTCATGGTGATCTTCTTAACTCGGCCTCCCAAGTGCTGGGACTAAAGGCATGCACCACCACACCTGGTTCCTTGATAGATTTAAAAAAAATTTTTTTTAAATTTTTTTATTGGCTTAGAATTATATATAGTAACACAACACTATCTCAGTGTCAGGTCCTTAGACAAAGCCATTGAATCCATTATGACATTTCCTCATATGCATTAGTTATTCTCCACCCCCCATGACTCTTACATTCTTCCCGCCCCCTCTTCCACAAATTTCCCTGAGTCATAGTGGGTGAGTTTAAATTTTGCATAGTTATTAGGTTTTTAAGAGTCTGTAAATTTGTATTCTGGACAATTTTTAGCACCCTTGGTACCTCTCTCTATTGTCCTTCCCTAGGTTATCTGCCTTGCTGTGGGAATAACTTTCGCTCTTCATCTCACTTCCTTAGAGGTTGCGTTAGGGCTCTAAATGGTGAGTTGGAGGTGAATCATCTCCTGCTTGAGTGCCCCCTTTTTCCCCCCAAATCAGGTCCCTTTGGTGGAGTTCGGTTGTCCCCGGTTCTCAGTTGCCTTCTAAAAGATACAAGCAGAGTCTCCAGTGGAGAGTGAGATTATTATTGGTCGATTGAGACAAATATTGCTAGGTTGGTGAGCATTTGGTGGGTGTAGCCTTTATGAGGACCTATGGCTACTGAGGACTTCCCAACTTAGATGGGGTTCTTGGTCTCCCTTCAAGGTTGCCTTGAGTCCCCTTACCAGTCAGGGGTTCCCTGCCTCTGAGGGGATCTCATAGCCAATTAGCCAGCTGTTGATTACCCAACTAGGTTGGGCGCCACTAGGTTGGGCGCCACTATTGCACAGATGGGCACTTCTTGACTTGCTTGTCTGTGCCATATAGTAGTGTGTTCTGCACTCTCAGTCCATTGGTCGGTGGAACTTGAACTTGAACTGCTCTCTCAGGATATCCTTGTTCTGGTTCTCCTGGCAGCTCATGCAACACCATCCATCATTACCCAGGCTGCCCACCTGGGAGATGATTTCATTCCCGGATTCAGCAGGGTCTCCCAGTGTTGTGTGATATCAGTGTGTGGGATCTTCAGCAATAGGGTCTTATCTTTTGCCTAAGGTGGGTATTCAAGGGCTGTGACAAAAATTAGTCTTGTTTTAGGGACCATGTGGGTCACTCTGATCAACAGCTCATTGAGGGAGGTAACTACTTACTGGGTCTAGGAGCCAAAGGTCAGTGTCCTTTGTCCCATAGGTAGGCTTCCACCCCCCCCCCCCTTAGGGGCCCTATCTACCTCAAGAATTTTTTGTACAGAAGATTCTATGGAGTCAGATAATTGTTAGTTTAGGTTTGTGTACATCTCCCCCCTCTGTTGCTTCCACCCCTGTCCCCATTTCCTTCTGTCCCCTTTGCCTTTTACCTGAGTCACTAGTCATGTTTACTTAGAGTTTGGTTTAACCTGATTAGGGGCCACAGATAAGGGAGAATATGTGGCGCTTGTCTCTCTGTTCTTGTGTGAGTTTACTAAGTATGATCTGTTCCAAATCCATCCATTTTTCTTTGAATTTCATTATGTCATTTTCCTTAATTGTTGAGTAGAATTCCATGGTGTATATGTACCACATTTTTTATATCCAATCATCTAGCAATGGGCATTTAGGTTGGTTCTAATTCCTAGCTATTATGAATTAAGCTGCTATAAATATGTTTGTGCAGATGTCTCTTTGCAGAAATGAGAAGTCTTGAGGATATATGCCCAGTAAAGGGATAATTGGGTCCACTGGTAGTTCTATATCTATCCTATTCAGAAGCCTCCACACTGCTTTGCATAGTGGTTGTATGAGTTTGCGTTCTCACCAGCAGTAAAGGAGGGTTCCTTTTCACCCACATCCTCACCAATATCTATTGTTGGTAGATTTTTTTTAATGATTCCCAGTCTTACTGGAGTGAGGTGGAATCTTATTGTTGTTTTGATTTGCATTCCCTGATGATTAATGATGTTGAACATTTTCTTAAGTGAGAATTGGCCATTTGTATTTCTTCCTCTGAGAATTCCCTGTTGAGTTCAATCATGCTCAATGGGGAAAGACTCAAGGAGTTCCCACTAAATTTTGGAACAAGACAAGGGTGTCCACTTTCACCTCTGCTCTTCAGCATAGTCCTTGAAGTTCTAGCAAATGCAATAAGACAGGAAAAAGACATAAAAGAGATACAAATTGGCAAGGAAGAAGTGAAACTATCCCTTTTTGCAGACCACATGATCTTACATGTAACAGACCAAAGGAACAGTATCACTAAACTACTGAAGGTGATTAACTCCTTTAGCAAAGTGGCAGGATACAAAATTAACACACAAAAGTCAGTAGCCATCCTGTATGCAAATGATGTGCACACAGAAAAAAGTAACCAGTGAAAAGTCCTGTATTTAATAATGTAAAAAAAATCAAATACATTGGAGTAACACTAACCAAGGATGTGAAAGACTTGTATAATGAAAACACAAAAAAATGAAGATGACATGTAAAGATGGAAAGATCGTCTATGCTCCTGGATAGGTAGAATTAATGTCGTGAAAATGGCAATACTCCCAAAAACAATACACAGATTCAGTGCCATGACAATAAAATACCAGCCTCATTCTTTGTAGACATAGAAAAAATAATTTCCAAATTTATTTGGAAAGGCAAAAGGCCTCAGATATCCAAAGCCAAATCCTTAGTAAAAGAAGCTCATTGGGAGGTATCACCATAGCCAATATAAAGATATTTTACAAAGCTATTGATAGATCTTTAAAAAACTTCATCCGCATCTTTTCTCTTCACAGTTTTAGTTTAAATTCTGATTTTTAAGCTTCATAGTTAAATCTTCAGAAAGGATTACTACCAAGGAGTTTTAGATTACTGGCAGTGCATTTGAGCACACTAGGTTTATTTTTTGAAATCATCTAAATTGACTAAAATCCATACTATAAGACAGGAAAACCCCAACTTTCCCCATGGAATCCCTCATCAAACTGCTCTATTTAAAATTATATTTCAAACCACTCTCCACTTATTCTGCACATTTCTATAACGTTTTTTTCTAATCCTTTTCATGCAGTTTCATTCAAAATGAGCTCAGCTGTTGAGGATTTGGATGGAGGATCTGGAAAAGAATAGGTCATTCCAGAGTGTTGATTTTATGAAGTGAATTTCCATGGGGATTTTTAACTTCTGAAATGCATGTGTTGAAACAGCGCTGTATTAGGATTGCAAAAGCCTATATGTAGTTCTAGTCATATAATAGTTCTAGAAAACATTTGTCAAATGCCCAAGCCTACTTACTTCCTGTTATATTGAGGCATAGGATATAGACACAACATGATTTAAAGTTAATTCCTTGAGTTATTTTTTAATGGTACTACATAATGCAAGAATTTCATGGAATACAGCATAAATTGTAAAATTAAAATGTTAAATGTTAGCTAAAAATGAGAAATGGAGATATTCTAACTTGAGACTCTTCAGCCCATCTGTCTTATTAATTGATCATGATTTATTTTGCACTTGTTTCTGAAATATACAGAAACCTTATAAATGGGTTTGGCAATTAAAAGAACCTTAAGCAATATATTATCAATTTCAGTAGCTTAGAAATTAAAGGATAAATGAAGCCCTTGTGGCTAAAATCAAGTGTGAAGTATTATAGAATGGACAGAGTCTCATGATAGTCACTATCGAGCAAGTATTTCCTTTACACCTAACAAAAGGCAGAAACTGCTGAACATCAACAATAGGAATGTGATACAGTCTACTTTTCAGACTGGACCTTACAGGTCAGCCAGCAAATTAATGATATCCTAGCCACAATACTGTTGCTAGGTTCCAATACCATGGAAACCTTAACACTAAGTTGGGAGTCATCTTCTTATGCTTCCTTTCTTATCTTTCTCCTTCCTTCTTTCTTCATAGAGAATGATGTTGGAGATGGTGGATATGTTGTTAGCAGAGCTTCACAGAATACAAAAACTCTGAATGAAATCCTCTAGGGTAATTTTTTCCACTATGTTAATGATAATTTAGAAAGAGTTTCCGACCAGATGGAAGAAATTTCATTCACTTTCTTATTTCCATATTTTTCTTATTCTAGAACACCTCTTTGGGAAGGATAACAGAAGCAACAGCAAACTCTAGAGAATTATCTATAACTTCAAAACTCAGTCACCATAAAGAGAAATCTCAGAAAAATAGGAGGGGAAATTTATTTCAAAGACTAATATGAGCAAAGCACATTATGAACATGAATGAATGGGTAATAATGAAATTCATGCTAATTAAAATAGCAGACAACTTGCTGGAACTGATGACCCAGGTTCTTTAAGACTCCAGTGGAGTATGAAGTAGCACAAGGAAGAAAGTTGGCTCCTTCCAGGAACATCACTGTGGAAGTTCAGAACATGTAACATCTGCAAAGGGGCCTGAATGCTATCAAAGGAGAGATCATATTCTCAGAGTTGGAATGAAAATGGTGTTAGAGTTTTCAGTATAACAACAGTAAAAGCCAGATGACAAAGAAATATGCCTTCAAAAAATTCAGATGAGAATGTGTTTCTATCTCAAAAACTACATACCCAGCTAACTGGGGACAGGGAGGAGGGAAATAAGGGAATTGGGGATAGCAACACATTATTTGCTCATTCAGTGTATCTAATTATGGATAATAAAGATATAATTTAAAACCTACATGAGGAAACTTCCCTTTTCTTTATTTGCAAAAGTCAATGATGGAGAGAGGACAAAGAAATTAGGAAAGACACGGCAAGGAGGTTAACAATTCAGCAAAAATGTCTGTGGAATGGAGTGTCGAGGATGGAAAGCCTGTCTGGTGTCAGCCATCTTACAAAAGTCCTGAAGTTATAAGAAATATCTTGAAGAATAACAGAAAAGGAACCAAATGTTGCATGTTTGTAATTGAGAAAAATTTTATAGTAAAGCCAGCTAATTTTGGTGGAAGAATTAACATTACATAAAAAATTAGAGGTAGTATTAACTCCGGGAAAAGCAGATATATAAAAAAGAAGATATAATCACAGTATACTACCTGGTTAAGCTATGCATTTATTATGTAGTCTGAATAATTCGAATGGGAAACAACTATTTTCAGAGCATACAGTTTTGTGAAAGATGATTTAGAGATGCTAAGGAAAAAAGGGGTGTAGAGTTATAAATCTTTATTTTCTAAAGTGAAACATTAAAGGAAAATGTCTAAACGGAAATAATATAACTGGATATTGCTTAGAAATCTGGTGGTAGATATCAGAAGAAATATTACAAACTTGTACTTGCTTTAGATAAGAAGTTATATCCTGACATCTCAGAAGTATCATGAAGTAATAATGTAAATCTGCTCTTCAATATATCGTAGGGTAATACTTTTAAGATTGAGCCCATGAATAAATATGCCTCTAGATTCTCTGCAACATAATGGATGGGGTCAAACTATTCCTGTTACCCCATCCCCACAGATCATACCATCCCCTAATCATTACACAGACAACACCTGTAGTCTTTTGCAAGTAAAGGTACCCTTTTGCATATTTGTTCTGGATTACCAACATCGATGTGATTTTCAATGAATTTCTGAGGGGTTTTCTTTCATATATTCCTTTCTAGCCTTCTTTATA
This sequence comes from Zapus hudsonius, assembly GCA_004024765.1. Lineage (NCBI taxonomy): Eukaryota > Metazoa > Chordata > Mammalia > Rodentia > Dipodidae > Zapus > Zapus hudsonius. The sequence goes on from PVHP010000178.1 coordinate 167,576, forward strand.
AATATTTTAATTTTATAGTTTATTTATTCATTTTCAAAGAGAGAGAGAGAGAGAGAGAGAGAGAGAGAGAGAGAGAGAGAGAGAGAGAGAGAGAACACCAGGGCCGCCACCTTGTGGGTCTGGCTTATGTGGGTACTGGGGAATTGAACCCGAGGGCCTTAGGCACTGGAGGCAAGTGCCTTGACCACTGAGCAACTCTCCAGCCCTTTTAGCCTTCTTAATATTTCCTGAAATTCAGAAATGGTCATCTTGGTAATCATCTTGACCATAAGCTTTCTGAAATGTTACCTGAATACAAGTTTTTGATTTTTAAAATTGTATATAAATATCATTCATTCACCAAATCCATGTGAAGAGAAGAATTTGTCATTGCATTATTATTCAACCTTTTCCTGAATATGTCATTTACAGGGAGATGGCAAGTTTATATTCAAACTTTCAAAATTAGGTATCAGATTTTGTCTTTGAAAATACAGATCATGGGCCTGGAAAGATTGCTAAGTGGTTAAGGTGCTGGCTTGCAAATCCCAACAGCCAAGGTTCAATTCCCCAGTACCCATGTAAAGCCAGATACACAAAGTGGTGTATGCATCTGAGTTTGTTTAGAATGGCAAGAGGCCCTGTGTGATGCACTCAAACTCACTCTCTATCTCAAATAAATAAGCAAAATATTAAAAATATATTATATGTTAAATAGCTTCCCTGCCTTCCTCTGGAGATCAGAAGAGGAAGACTCAGTAAATCACAAAAAAAGTTTACAAGAGACAGAGTAGAATAATATCACTTTTTCCAAGAGACACATCCAAGCTCCCAAAAGTTTAGGTTTCCAGAAGAAAAATGAAGTTAGTACCCAAATTAAAAAATATTTCTTTAATGTTTACTAATTGTATGCACACCTCATAACTTTTCCTGAGCTTTCTTTTTTTTTATTCTTTGCTCTCAGAATAGAGTTCCTCCAGGAATTAGGCAAATTTGAAAATTAACCCTTTCAAACTACTAGAAATCCACTCATCAGAAAAGAACAGGGTGCTGTAAAATTGCACACTATTATTTTGTCAGTCCCTATTTTTACCTCCAGGTTCCTGAGCAGTATCTAATTTTCTTGCAGGGAGGAGTCCAGATCTGGCAGCGTTTGACTTACCACCCACTTCATCGCTCCGGACAGCCAGCTTTGTAGATTCTCTTCACATGTTCTTAAACTACCCACATGTAATTTGAGGAAATCTTGGAATATTTTATGCTATTTTCCCTGCTATCACTAAAACATTTCTGGGGCTATGTGGTTTCCAAGAGATCTCTACATTAAAAGCCATGAGGGACAAGACTGTTTTATTGATGTAGTAATTCCTTAGATACATGCATTTTCTTTGATTTTTCATGTTTTGTCTTTTAAAAAGTATATGACCTTCATAAAAGCAATGTCCCATCCTATGCAGACATTTGGGGCATTTATATTTTATATATTTATACTGTGGGCAAAATAATCATTCTACCACATTTTTTGACAGAATTCCTTCTCACCCATGACACTATTGCTTTGTTTCTAAATTTATTTCATTTGGAATTTTTTAAGCAACAGGTAATAAATATGATGTTGGAACTTTGATTCCCCCCATCACTGGCCTTTTGGATAGTATATGACTGGGATGTGGCTTCACCTCTTTCTGGAAAGATATTTCTGTCAAACAAGTGACATGGATTATAAGCCTCTATCATCATTCTAGTGAGATGTGGCTTTGCTTTAAGTGCTCACCTTATTTTTAGCATGGTTATCATTTCTAAGAACTCCACCAGTGGTAGACACAGCAGTCACTCGGTGCTCTAAGAGATATGGCAGCATCAGCACAGGTACTGGGCTAACAAGGTGACAAGAGGAAATGGAACTGTGTGATGTTCTTTAAGCACAACTTTCACTAAAATCAGGAACAGAAAACTGTTGGGAACTTAACTTTTTCTGACAGCTCAGTATCCTCCCAGGGGCCTTGGACTTGAATATCAACTTTTGTCTTCTCTGCTTAAGTTCTATCATTTCATCTTATTTTATTGTTTACATATAATAAATTTCAGCCTGTCTCATCATTTGGTGCTTTTCTACATGCGTAAATAATGTTAAGGGCGATAGGAAATTTTAATGATAATGGTAATAGTGAAAGTAAAAACCTTTCATTTACTCAACATATCAAATGGACCAGTTAGGTTATTTGGTGTGTTAGTTTAATAGTAATACATTATTCTGAAAAGAAGTACTATTACTTAAATTTATAAGGAGAAATATTGACAGAACTAGCACTCGAGGAGGCAGAGGTAGGAGGATCGCCATGAGTTTGAGGCCAGCCTGAGACTACATAGTGAATTCCAGGTCAGTCTGGGCTAGAGTGAGACCCTACCTTGAAAAACCATGCCCCCCCCAAAAAAAAAGACAAACAAAACTAAGTATCTAGCCCAACATCAAATGACTGTTGGTAGGCAAAGATTAGCTTTCATAGTTTTTTGGGCATTATTTTTCTAAATATTTTGTGTCTTGGATTCCTTCTAATTGGAATAACGAAAAATGTCAAGAAGAAAATGATGAGTTAATATAAGATAAATGAGGAAGTGCTCATCTGTGCAATAGTGGTGCCAAACCTAGATGGGTAATAAATGGCTTACTAATTGGCTAAGAGATCTGCTCAGTGACAAAGAAGCCTTAACTGGAACTGGATCCATGACAAAATCTTATGGGGATGAAGAACCCGGTTCCAAGGAGAAATTCCCACTACCAGAGATCTACAGAGAGGCTACACCCATTTGAATTTTGCCAAATTAACAATATTTGTCTCGTTTAACCTATAGTGATCTCACTCTCTGATGGAGATTCTGTGGACATCCCAATTCCACCAACAAGACATGGGATGATGGCTGATATCCAAGATGAACCTCCCCTCTGTCGAGATAAACAAGAGACCTATCACCACAGCAAGTCTGATAACCCATGAAAGAACCATGGAGACAGACACCAATGATACCCAACACAACCCAAAGCAGAAGTCTAGAGACACATAAAATCTCAACAATAAACCAGACTTAAAACCCACACACCATGTCTCAGGGAACGGAGCAGAAGAGGGGCAGAAAGATTATAGAGCCATGGTGGGGGAGAATATCCAGAGTCATTGTCCCCCTCAACAAAAACACAGAAAGAAAGAAAATACTGACTACCTCTTATGCAATTCATAACCCCATACCCCATGGACTGATCCAGTACCTCCACTGAGGAGTTCCTCCAGTGGGTTGGGGACAGGGAGGAAGGAAATGGGGGTACCATCACAAGATTCGCTCATACAGTGTATCTAATTATTGACAAGATATTTAAAAATCTAAATGAGTTAATATCATATGCAAAGCTCTTAATTTAAGGCACATCTCAAGCACTCACTAGACGCTAAGTGATGTCAAGGAGATAATAATGATATCAGGAGAAGAACCCATTACCTTTTTCTTTAATCTTAGCTCTGCCATCTGCAGTTTGGTATAAACCAGAGCAATCCTTTGCCTAGCCTTGCCATTTCTACTCAGCTTTGGGCTGAGCTCAGGTGGGAAGCACGAGGCCACAAGTCAAGGGGCATCAATAGTAAAGATGGCATCGCAGCCATTGTGCCTTCTAGCATTGTTTTTCTGGTATATTACCCCATTTAAACTGCTGAAAATCCACCAGCTCTCTGTTCACATTGGCTTCATGTAAGTTTTCATTTCAAACTATTTCTAGAAACTCACGCTTCTGTTTCTTAATGAATTATAACGTCATCTTAAAAGAGTGTTGTCAACCTCTGGCCCCAGCCTCTGATGACTTTTGCCAACCACTTCTTTTTCCTCCCCTTTAACAAGTATTTTTCTGTCATTGAAAGATGTCTGGAAAGTGGAATAAAAGTCCAACCTCCAACTTCTTGCCATTCTTCAACTCCTCCTCTCCTCCCCTCTCATCTTTTGTCCATTTCCTCCATTCTCTCCACAAACATTTATTACCAAACAGGTACCGACAATTGCTACTATGCTAATGCTAGTGATGTTGCTAATTACTGGGAATAAAAATAAACACTAAATTCTAAATTTGCACTTTGATCTTCCTACTTTGTTATGGTCCATTAGCAGCTCTGATTTTCTCTTTGATTTAGCTGAATTGCATTGCTAAAACACTTTGTTATTTCAATTTAATATGAATAAATCTTTTCATGCATGCAACCAACTACAACTGTCCCCTCATCCACTTCAATTAACGGGCAAGTTGATATATACAAAGTTTGCCTTGCCTTTTAGTTTTTTATACACTTGCAAGCCTGGCTGTTCTCTGCAATGTCATTTATAATCTGTCAATCCAAATTTCATCATTTTAAAACTAGTTATGAAGGTCTATACTTGGCCCTAAATTATTTAACTTCTTGAAAAACTAAGCCTATGTATTTCTGACAACTCTAAACTGAATAGCAGTTTCATGCAAAACAGAACCACAGAAGTAAATTACCCATCACCTTAAAGCCAGTCATGAGACCCACTTCTCTCTTAGTCTATTTAGCCCAAGTGATGCTTTTAAGGAACCCAGTCTCATGAACAATTATTGATATTTCTTGTTTATGGTGTTAAAATCCTTGATTCAGGCCTGTGACCTTTATCTTAAATTTTTGTGATATTAAAATGGCCTTCAATGAGTTGTTCTCAATGCAAAATGATACTAACATTTTTGTTCAGTTTCCAAGAAGAAACAAAGAACAAAAAAAAAAAATGGAAGACAACAAAGAAGTAACCTATTTTAGGGCAGGGACTTCAGAAGAGAATGTTGAATGGTATATCACTTAAGTGATAATATCAGAAAACTCGGTCTGGTTCACTAAAATGGCAAAAACGGAATAACAGCAGCACTATGACACACATTCAAAGGAATGAGTATCTATTAGAAATGGAATATACTAGGTTTATTAAAAGGCTCTTGCTTGGAAAGCACACTGCTTCTTATAGAGACAGTGGCATAGACTGTCATACATGATATATGAGGCATGTGAACCAGCCAAATCTTTCATTTTATGCTGTGCTGCTCAGACATTTATTTATATAATGTGACACACTCTGTTCTCTACTACTGAAGGCCTTCATAGAAGACTCAGAGAAGATCCTTGGATAAGGGGATCGACAATAAACTGCAGAAGGGAAGATGGAATGAACTGGAATTCTTTAATCAGAAGTGCACACTTATGTTTTCATACATACATGTAATCTCTACATTTCCATTGGAAGGAAACACTTAAAACACTTAAAATTGGAAAAGATGGGCTGCGTCACCAGAGAGTTAGTTTAGAAAATAGAAAGATTCATTCTGGTTCAGTGGTTGCAGTGCTTGCCTGCAAAGCCTAACAACCAGGGAGCAATTCTCCAGTACCCACATAAATCCAGATATACGAAGGGGCACATGCCTCTGGAGTTTGTTTGCAGCAGCTAGAGGCCCTTGTATGCCTATATTCTCTCTCTCTTTTCTTGCAAATTAAATAACACATTATAAAAAGGGAATGGAAATTTTCATGAGACTCTTGAATCTATTGTAATTGTAATGGAGGATTGTAAAATCACTTCAGAGAGCCACTGGTTGGGATGTTTGTGGCATTCCATTTTAATATAAGGATATGAAGTAGACAGGTTCCTGTCTAGGCTCAATTTTCTTAAAAAAGACACATCAGTTTTAAATAAATATCATTATAATATATGGGTTGATTTGCTTGGCATAAGCATGGAATTTAACAAAATAGTCGTAGAGCAAGTTACTCCTTTAAAGTCTTAGCTGCACGCATAATAGATCTTTTAAGAAAGTTTTTTTTTGCCTTTGAGAAACTGTTAATTGCTGAATTTGACTTGTTTTTTTCAAAGAGGAATTCTAATTTTCTTTCCAAAATGCAGCCTCTTACTGGCTGGAGATGGTCATATTTCCTTACATGTAATTATAATTTTTGAGCAAGATATGTAGTATAAAGATATCTCTGTCATGAGTCAGAATCCTGCGGCTTTCTGTCATTTCTTCCGTTGGTCAGCCGCGTGACCTTGGAGAGGTCACTTTCTAATGCTATCCCTCAATTTCCTTGTTGAAAACTCAGACAAGGTCAGAAATAGTGACGTCTTATCTTCTTTCCTTCCCTGGTGTTCTATTCAGGAATTTTACTAAATCTGATTTTAGATATGTCCAAGTCCCTTTTATACGGTACTGTAAATTGAACCCAGGAGGCATGTGTTATGGCACATCCTATGCTCTTAGATCCCAGAAATTCACTTTAATATGTCATAAAATGTCATATATTAAAGGCCTTTACAAAGTTTAAATTGTTAAAGATCATCAATATAGGTTTATCTGTCATAGAAACCAGCTAACACAGCAAATGGTCCCCTTGAACTCTGTAAGAGCTTATAAACAAATCCTTTACTTGATTTCTTAAGATCCCATTGTCAAAACTATGCTCCATACTTGATTTAGTAGGTTTTGTAGTCACCTAATCTATTTGCAAATAAGCATAAATACTTGTGTTTTTTACACATTATCCTAGGCATGTCCAGGTCTGTATTATTTGTTTGATATCTTTATTATCCTTAATTAGATACATTGTATAAGCATATCTTATGATGGTACCCATTTCCCTCCTCCCTAACCCCTATTATTTTTAAAAGAAATTAATTCCAAATGTTAATAGAATAGCATGCTTACATTGTTAGTCTATGCTATTTCAGTCATTAATAAATTTCTTTACTTATAGGTCACACGTTCAAATATTGACACTTGCAAAGATTATAGTTCACTGGAAATATGACTTTAGGGTTATACAAATATGAACATATAATTAGTTTTTGTATGACTGAACTGATTTTGGCTATGTCACTGTCATTGTGATTTACTTCAATAATTCAAAATAGTCACATAACATGATCAGAGCAGTAAATCCAGAAAATTTATTATACATTAAAATCTAATATTGACATTTGAAGCTCCAAAACTGAAATTAAATATGCTAGATTAGAAATCTTTCAGCTTACTTTTCTATGAAAAGAAATCTGTAAGATTTTACATTAGCAATTTTACACGTGATTGAGACTGATGTAAGGCTATACTAAAGCATTCAATCTTCATGGTTTTAAATTAGACACAAAAATCACTGCAGTGCTATTCCTTTGGATATATATATATATATATATATATATATATATATATATATATATATATATATATATAGAGAGAGAGAGAGAGAGAGAGAGAGAGAGAGAGAGAGGGGGGGGAGGGAGGGAGAAAGAGAGGGAAATCCCTCATGCCTCACACTTAAATGTTTGAAAGAATACATTTGTTTCTTATTATACCAGTAATAGCTACATAGTACTGATAGATCTATTCATAAGTGAGTTAAGAATAAGAAGGAATCCATGTAAGATGATTATTTATGGGGAAAAAGAGTCAATTCTATATGCAGCCTATTTTAGAAATGACATGGTGCAATAATAATAATAATAATAATAATAATTAATAATAAATGGGACTGGAGAGATGTCATTTAGCTGCAACCATAACAACAACAACAACAACAAGACAGCTTTGTTCATACAAAACGTTTCCCACTTCTGATTCCAGGCTCAGCAGCAAAGCATAGAAAGTCCCCTAACCCCTTTGGGGGACACCTCAGAGCAGAAAGACAGTCCTCAGAGCCTTACCTAGACCAGGGGCTGCCACACACACTGCTCCCCAGCCGGGCCAGGAAGACGTCCGTCCTGTTAGCTTCTCCAAACTCCAAGTTCACATTTCGTGCTTGAGGTCAGGGCTCTATTCTGAGCCGTTTTACTTGGCCAGTGTGTGAGTCTAACAACAACAAAATAAAAGAAAAAGAAAATCCACTCAAACAGCCTCCGCAGCTGGAGGGAGCCCCAGCCAAAGCCGGATCCTGTCAAGGCGTTCCTAGTGACTCCTGTCTACTGAATTCCGACTGATGCTTTGCTCTGCTTTGCTTTGCGAGAGGGGCCCCACCACAGCCCCACACCGCCTGCAAAGAATTTCCTGCGTCTGAGAAGCTCGCATGGGAGACAAGACTTGCAGCAGCAGCAGCAGCAGCAGAGGGGAGGGCAGAGAGCAGGGCTCTGAAGGAGCTCTGATTTTGCCCAGAACCCAAGTGGGTTTGTCAAAGCTCTTGAGATGATTAGCTAGAGAGTCATCAAGTCCTAGAGCCTTGTCTATCCCACACTGCTATGAAAAACAGGAAGGCAAACAAGACTTCTCTGCCCATGGACGACTTGTCCACTGGATTCAACATGTATACATGGCTTCATCAAAACACCTTTGCTAACCCTCACTTGACAAGGTCTTTAAGAGAGGAAGATGAAAACTCTTCCAGATTTTAAAACATTTTAAAATGTTGGAGTCCTACATCCTGTACCTGAGAAACAAAAACCAAGAAAGCCTCTAGAATGCAGGAAACAGAGCGATTTTCCTCAAGTTCTCTCCGATCCTAAGAATTCTTAGCAGAGTGAAGTGGTTTGTGTTACAGCCCATGCAGCCTTACCTCCAGACGGAATGCTCCAGTTACAGAAAGCCAGGGCTGGGGAGGCAGAAGGCAGACTCCATCTTGATCATATTAGAGTCTTGCTGACATTAAACCTTGCAAATGCTTCCTTCTAGCACGAGAGTGCCTGAATCACAGCCCCAAAGCCGCTCACAGTATGTGCATCCTTGGCCCCCGCACACATTTTGTGAACTCTCATCTGTTTATCTTTCCTGCGTTCTTGTGTCTCCACTGAATGACTTCCTCCTAGCTGCTCCAGGCTGGGAACTTGGACTACCATTTGGTCTTGATTAAAACCAGACAGCCAACTCTGGAGAATTTAGGGAATAAGCTAATGGAAACTTCAAGCATGACTTTAGTTAGTGCATCAATTAATAATAGCTGTTAGCTGGTCTTATAATAAGATATCACAGATGCACAGCAAGAGGAGGCTCAAGTCATTTCGGGAGAAAAAATATCATAAGGAGATTTTTATTCCTTTATGACCCAGAATTCTCCTTAGGGAACGTGGAAGGAAAGAAAGGCTGCAGCCTTGGGACATACAGGTTGTGCACAGGCTAGTAGGAGGCTTCACTGTTTCTACCAGAGAAGCAGGAAATAGCATCTCTGAGTTTAATTATCTTGTTTGCTTGAAATTGCTTTCTCTTCTGCTTTATTTATATTTAATGCATTCATTCAATTGCTCTTTATGACTTAAACACTTTTTTTCCCAATGATCGATGATCAGATTAATCTCATGATTGGGTTTATGTGAGAGTTACAAATATCCAGTTTGTCAGTAATAGGAAGTGCAAGAATAATTCCAATTTCAATATGAGTAATGAATAAGATACAAATTTGTATTAACAAAGTGCAAGAAATATTAAGCCTATTTCCCTTAACATCGAACTTTCTCTGAAATTGTAGATATTTTTCTTTGTTCACATTCATCCTCAGTTGGTCTAAAATTTTACAAAGGCGGGCAGATCCTCTCATATCGTAAAAATCAATCATTTTTTCTCACTCTATGAGAATATGAGGTAGGTGCTAACTCGAAGGATGATGTCATAGCTACTGTATCTTTCCTTACTGGATAGCTAAAATTTCTCAAAAATAACATTAAATTTTTTTTAGAGATGAATAAATATCAAGAGTGACATGCTATGCATACATTAGAAAATGAGGAACATCTAAGTAGTAATTTGTTGGCAAGGCTCAGATAATGGAATGATACATGCCTGTACCCCAGAACATGGGAGACAGGTTATGAGTTCAAGACCAGCCTGAAACTAGCAAGACCTTGTCAAAAGTAAAGCAGAAAGAAAAAGGAACAAAGAAAATTAGTCTCTATCTCCCCCAAACCCTAAACAAAACATGTTGGGAGAAAGATTTAACAACAACAACAACAGAAAAAACAAAGTTACTTGTTTAAAAAGAGTTACTTTTAATTAAACTCTCAACCATACACAAGGATAGTCTCATATATATACATATATGTATATTTATATATAATATATAATTCAGTACTGGTATTGAATCAAAGACTTTACACAGGCTAGGCAAGCACTCTACCAAGAGCTATATTCTCAGCCCATCATTTATTTTAAAAAAACACAACTATTTATACTCAAAGTCCATTCACAGACACTGTATTCATGTAGTCTTACAAATTATTAATATATCCTTTTATGTTTATCTATGTATGTTTGGTAAGTCATGCATGTGTGTATGTGTGTTCCCAAGTGTTTGAACAAATGTGTGTGTTCACTTGCGTGTGTGTGTGGAGACCATAGGTGGATGATGAGCATCTTCTCCTATACTCTCATCCTTATTTATTGAGACAGTGTCTCTCACATCTCACTGAACCCAGAACTCACTGATATGGCTAATCTAGATAGATAGCTTGCTGCAGGAATGACCCACTCTCTGTCTCCTGAATGATGTGCTTACAGGTGTGTGCCATCATGCCCAGAATTTATGTGGGTTCTGGGGGATCTGTCTCCCTAGCTTCTATTTTGTTTGTATTCTTATTTTGTAGATAATGTATTAGAAAGCAGTTTTCTTCATGTCAAGTAATGGAAAGTGTCCAACATCACATTGGAACCCAATTCCTCTAAATTCTCTGTGTTATTTTTATCTCCACAAACTTCCTCCCTTGATTTCCACTTAATTATTGTGTGAAATTGGGACGATGTCTTAAATGCTCTGTGTTTCAGGGTCTTCTTGAAGAATAGCAACAATTTTGCATAACATACAGATTGGAAACTAGGGTAAGGCTTCTATGTTCATGGATTTATAGATTTATGTTTATTTCTCTGAGTGAAACACCAGAGCAGAATGGAAAGAGAAATGTCATAATGGCTTTCCTAAAATAATTTCTGTATCTTTGACATCATCTCTCTTTGCCTTCAGTCCTGCTATGTGGTGATTGCTCCCGTCTCCCAAGTACCCTTGGTGTGCCTTCGAGCCATTCTTTTTGTGAATTCCATAATCCTACCCACTGCCACCAGCATACGATTCCTTTCTTTCTGTTTCTGCTGGTCTGAGGAAACAACAAAACCCCATTTGCATACATTTGTAGAATGTCTCTTTAGTTATCTCCACATTCTTCTTAGAAAGTTTCTCCTTAACATAAACAAACCCAAGACTCATGTTGTCTCCATATTAGAAGTATTACTTCCCAAATCTCTAATCAGGCTTATTTATTTTTCTTCTTCAGTCACCAGACTTACGACAAATCTCAGAAATTATATTCTCATAAAGGCTTTACCAAATATGTGTATAAAGATCAACAATTTGATAACATGTAAGGACTCAAGATTAAAGGAACATAGAAGGGCTTTAAAATATTTGTCCCTCTCTTTTCTGTTGTTTGTTAAGTCAAATACCTTACTCATTTAGATGTTTGCTTATTATTCTATACTGGATCAGCTAATAAAATATGATATAGAGGCAGTCAAGAACTTGGAAACAGAATATCAGAATTGGAGTCTGGCTCCAAACTAACAACCACTGTGAGAACTTGTGCAAATTCCTAAAGCTATTTAAGGCTTATTTTGACCTTCTGTAACTAGGGGTTTTTAAAATGTGGGGAGCTAGTCCCTATAAAGTCTATAGACTTTATGGCTGATGTAGTAATCATTTTTAGCTGGAATTATTTTTGCTATTAAAATGATTGTCTTTTTTGATCATTAGATCTCTCTTTTGAATGATTTTTGTTTTTACATTCTCTACCTATCAAACTCCAAATTACACACATGCACTTTCAAAAGAAATATTGGTTGGTCAGCCTTTTAGTCTTTGGGAAAAAAAACAGCATAAAATTCAAAATTTATTTCAAACACCAACTTTCTGAAACTGGGAAGATGGCTCAGTTGGCAAAGTCCACATCTTGCAAGCATGAGGATCTCAGTTTGATTTCCAGAACTCATAAAATTTCAAGTCAGTGTAAACCTAATTAGAAAGCTTCAGGCCAATGCAAACCTTGGCATGTTTTTGAGGGTAATACTGAGGGTTGTTCTCTGGCCTCTGTATGCATGTATCCACATGTGCATACACACATACATGCTTGTGCTCACATACATATACATGTACACACACCACACACATATGAAAAATATCAACTTCCTTCATATAGGTCATTATCTAAATCATCGGGTACCATGATGTAATAGTAGACTAATTGGTGATGATAGTTTGTGTAGGGATGCCTCATGAATTTCCAGGAATCTTGAATGTGATTATTTTTACCAGATTTAGTGAGTGATTTTAATGTCCTCCCATAATCTTTTTCCTGTACAAATCACAATCTGTCCTATGAAATGTCTTATGCTCTTCTATGAACTGAGTAGCACCATTAATTCAGTACCCACACTCCTCATTTGAGATGCTTAGGAGTGGTGGTAAACTTTTGTTCTATTTTTTGAAAGAGTATTTTGTAATAGTAATGAACTTGAAAAAAATACATGGAGGGAATACTTACCTTCAAAGCATTTAGCATGTGTCACATATGTACAGTTAGAGCAATAAATGTAGGGACACTTTCTTCATAAAAATAAATTCTCTGATAAAGCTCTAACTTTACTAGTGATTTATTAGGGTTATTACATATATCTCAAAGCAATAAAGACATTACTTGACAGGAGTTTAAAGTTTGTGTGTGTGTGTGTGTGTGTGAGTGAGAGAGAGGGAGAGAAAGGGAGGGAAGGAGAGAGAGAGAGAGAGAGAGAGAGAGAGAGAGAGAGAGAGAGAGAGAGAGAGAGAGAGAGAGAGAGAGAGAGAGAGACCATGTGTGTGAAGGTCAGAGAACCACCTTGGGGTGCTTGTCCATCCCTTTTGTGAAAACTGGTCTCTCTTGTTTTGCAGCAGTGCGTGTCCCAGGCTTGCTGAACCTCATACTTTGGGTTTTCCCAGCTCTGCCTTTCAATGCCACAGGCACACTAAAATCACAGGTACGTGCAGCCCTGGTTGGTATTTTTGCAAGCAATGCTTTGAACAGCTGAGCCATCTTCCCAACCCATTTGACAAGACTTAGAGTTAGTTTTTTTTTTGTCATTGTAAACTGCTACAATCCAAGAATCATGGTGAAATAAAGTGTAAATTTAAAATTGCTTTAAAATAAACTGATGAAATGGTAACCACACACACATGTATATATTCATTTATGTGAAAATACTTTTTTCCCCACAGACCATTCTTGGATTGTAAGAGTTTCCAAGTTTGGAGAGGAATAAACACAGGAAGACACTAGTGTGATTCAGGACTGGTTAGTTGATAAATGCCCCTGCTTGTTCAATAGCAGTAGATACCTTCAGAATCTTCTCACACACTCGAGATAGCAAGAGAAATAGCGTGTCTGCAAAGGAAGGGGAGGGGAGAGATCTAGAAGGTGAGCTCAGGAGAATGATGAATAACTATTAGATAATGCCTTCTCAGTGCCATGGCTTTGACTAGGTGACAAGCATGGCTTTGTGTAGAGTGGCAAAATCTGCATCAGACTTTAATAGTAATTTTGGCTGCTTGTTAAGAATAGGCTGAAAAGAATGAAGAGTTAAAGCAGAGAAACTCCGTTGGTGGTCACAGGGTAACGCAGGACATAGTGAATGGAAGTGTGGAGAAGTCAGGTTAGAACCTGTTGTCATTGCTCACTGTATTTCATAGAGTGATTTTTTCTTGAAGAACTGAAATTTATGTGAGAATAAAAAAGAGCCATCGGAAGACCTTCCTGAGCAAATGAAGGATGGAGTTACCATCAATCCCAAATAAGAATCTTTCACGTGAAGCAAGATTTGTGTGATGCAGACCAGAGGTTAGTTTGGGAGTTACTGCATTGGGCTGTCAAACATCCCTAAGGGAAATGTTAGGGGGAAGTTGGTGCTGTGAAATTAACTTGGGAGAGAGGCCTTGGCTGTTGAAATAAATAGGGGGGGGGGGATCATAAGCATGTAGTACCAGATTGAGAAAGCAGAATTAGTCACAATGACCAGAAGTAGTTCTAAGAATTATAAGGGCCTGGAGAGATGGCTCAGCAGTTGAAGCGTTTGTGTACAAAGCCTAAGGACCTGATTAATTTCCCCTGCACCCACATAAAGCCAGATGCACAAGGTGGCTCATGCATCTGGAATTCGTCTGCAGTGCCTGGAGACCCTGGCATGCTCATTCTTTCTCTCTCTCTCTCTCTCTCTCTCTCTCTCTGCTTCATTCTCTCTCTCCCCGTCTCTCTCATAAATGAATAAAATAAAATAAATATTTAAAAGAATTATAGGGGCAAAGGATTGATTAGCATGGTTTAAAAGAGAATGCTAAGGTCTGGAGAGATGACTGAGAGGTTAAGGAGCTTACCTCCAGAGCCTAAGGACCCAGGTTCAATTCTCCAGGACCCACATAAGCCAGATGCACAGATGCACAAAGTGGCACATGCATCTGGAGTTTATTTGCAGTGGCTGGAGGCCCTGCTGTAGTGCCCATACTCTCTCTTTCTCTGTATCTCTCTGTTTATGAATAAATAAATAAAATATTTTAAAAAGAGAAAGCTAAGACTAAAAGTGGAGACTCAAGTAGAGTCAAGCCTGAAGAAGACTTTACTACCAATGGGAATCCAAAAATATTCACCACCATGTCATTTATTTACTCCCATTGGGATGGAAGAACATAAATGTTTGCTGGTTGTGTTTGAGTTTTTATCATGTGCCTATTTATATATTTGAGGAAAAGTATCTGTTCAAATATTATATATGTGTATGTATAAAATGTGTGTGGGTTGTTTTCCTCTTATTGAGTTCTGAAAGATCTTTGAATCATCAGTGCAGGTACTTTATTGGATAGGTGATTTGCAAATACGCTTTCCAACACAACTTGTAAGTACTACAGCTTTAATCTCCTTTTTCAAAAGGATTGCTTTGGATAATTTAAGACCATTGCATTTCTGTACGAATTTTAGAATCAGCTTATTTGGGCTGGAGAGATGACTCAACACTTCAAGGTGCATTCCCCAGTACTCATGTAAAGCCAGATGCACAAAGTGGTGCATGCATCTGGATTCCTTTACAGTGGTGGGAGGCCCCGGGTCACCCATATTCACTCTGTCAGTCTGCCTGTTTTCTCTATCCCTGTCTCAAATAAATAAATAAATAGACAAATAAGTAAATAAATAAATACATTTTTAAAAAAAGTGTCAGGAAAGCCTGTTGGAATTTTATTTAAATTGATATTTAGACAATTTGGGAGAGAACTGACATCTTAATAGTAATTAATCTTATGTTATGTTAATAGTAATTAATCTTATGTAATCGATGAAGACAATAATTTCTTCTTTTATTTAGGTTTTTAGTTTTACATAATGCTTTGTGCTTTCGTTAGAAAGTTTGTATGTTTTTGTTGCTTTTTTTCCTTAACACATTGTATGTTGATGCTATTATAACTGATATTTAAGAATCCCTCTTTCTAAGTGTTTACTGCTAATGCATAGAAGTACAATTCATTTTTGAATATTGATTAGTATTCTGAAACCTTACAAAGCTTACTAAGAAGTTCTAGTACCTTTTAAAGATACCTGAATGACTGGACTGCATGTGACTAAAGACAGTGCTAATTCTTTCCTGATTTAAAGGTCTTTGGGTCATTTATTTTTGTTTTTACTTAATTCCAGAGTCTTGAATCTGCCTTACAATGTCAAATAGCATTAGGCAACTTGTCTTGAATTTAAGGGAAACGAAATTAATCTTTTACCATTTTGATCTTAGCTACAATTTTTTTCTTTATTCTAAATGCCTTTTATAGGGTTAAAGAAGTTCTGTTAAATTTAATCTTTTTTATTTCAACTGGGGATAATTTTGTTCCTCAGGGACATTTGGTAATGTTTGGAGACATTTTTGGTTATTACAACTGGGACAAGGTGGTTGCAAAATAGTAAAATGTGCAGAATAGCTACTCACAACAAATAAATAATCTGACCCAAACATCATTAATGTTGAGATTGAGAAACTCTGCTCTAGTCTTACTTGGCAAAGAGTATTGATCAGCAAGGATATGGGAATTTCAGCAATTTTTTTTCTTTTTTCCCTTTTTATCTGACAGCCTAACCAAAATAGTGATCCTCCTGCCTCTGGGAGTTAAAAGGTGTGTGTCACCATGCCTGGCTAAAATTTCTAAATTTTGAATGTGATTTAGATTTTTAGCTACATAAATATTTTAAAATAGTGTTTATTTGCTACTTAGCATGTGTGTGTGTGTGTGTGTGTGTGTGTTTGTGTATTGGGGGAGGGGCAGAGCCTCTTGCCACTGTGAACAAACATCAGCCACCAGGGCTATGCTTTTTTTTGACTGTCTTAGGTGGGTGCCTTGGAACTTGACTTTGGACAAGTCTTTGGATGGCTGTACCTTAAACCGCTGAGTCTTCTTCTCAACCCCTTACATGGACATTTTTTAAAGTCCATTAACAGTGACAGATTTCATTGATTACCTCTCAAGTGTTAAACAAATCTTGCCCACCTCTCAAGAGATACCATCCCACATCAATTATTGCAACTTTACAATACATTTCTGCAGAAGAGTAGGTGGAAAATCTGTAAGAGCCATGATGGGAAGGATATCCTGAGAAATTGCCCCCGCTCAGCAACAACACACAAATGGGGGGATTCTGGATACATTCTGAGCTATTCATGAGCCCCTACCTCATGGATTGATCCAGTCCACCCACTGAGGAGGGCCCCCAGTGGGTTGGAGACAGGAAGGAGTGAAATGGGAGTACCATCATATGTCCATACAATGTATCTAATTAAGGATTATATATATTTAATTTCTAAGTGCTTTAAGCATAGCAACTTTGATCTTCCTTATCATTACATTGCTGTCTGTATTTCCAAATGATCTTGTTCATCTCTGTTTTTATTAATATATTGTTGAACTGAATTCCCTAGCATTTTGTTCATCTTTGAATCTGTGCTCAGAGACATAGTAGTCTGTTGATTGCTCATTTTTTAAATTTGTCTCTAGTTTACTTTAGTTATGATCAAAGAACATGTTACAGGGTGATATGAATTATTTTAATCATATGAAGTCTTGCTTTGTGACCCTACATGAAGCCTTTCAGTAAACACACAGTTTTGTTTTTCTTTATTGTAATGTTATAGATGAGTTAACTGAAGCATTGCAAAAGGTCGTTTGGCAATGTTCAATGGGTCAATGGGTATTAAGAAGGCACCCATTCTACGTACATTGGATGTACTTACTTAGAGAAGTCATGGCTTTCAGGGATTCCTCACATTTCCCCTGAGGACAGTCATCTGGTCTTCACAGTTTTAGCCATCACTCATTTTCAACTCTATAGATCAACAACTGAAATGGAGATTCAGTTGTTATTGGCTACATCTTTGGAAATTGAATTCAGCCAAATTTTAAGCATAAGCATATTAGAGTATGTGCCGTCAGGCACATCTAAAAACACTATCTTTTGGTGTTTAGATTACCATAGTCCATAGGATGATGTGTTACTCACTAGACACAAAGGGCACAATTAGAACGGAGAAGACGTAACTACTTTTCATCAAACCTTGACAGGTCAATATTCTGTTCAGTAGTCCATAGGACATATTCACATCTGTATATTGTCACTTTCATTTCTGTGACCTGTTCACAACTATTTTCCCAGAAAGGACAGTTCAGCATCAACGTCTATTTTCAGAAGCCTCAATAACTAGATTTTTATTTAGTTCAAAACAAGAAAAGTTTAAACAATAAAAATATATTTTTAAATAAAATTGCATATGCCATTAAAAGTTAGAGAAAAATGTATTGGGCAACAAAGTAGTTTAAAAAACTTTGCTAAAATATCAGTGTTAGAAAAATCATTTGCAAGCATTTGTAAAACACACGTCCTAATAGGTTTCTTCTATCCTTTGAAGGAAGGTAGGATTTCACTATCAAAATAATTCTATTGTGGAAGGAAATATAGCTGACTTTCCACTATGCATATTAGTTACTAGTGGGCCAAAGTAGAGTGCTTGATTATAGCTGCCAAGTTCTTATATAGACAAATGAATCACAGAAACACAGTAGCTATTTCATTTCAGTCTTTGCTGAGCTGTGAGTTTTTTAATGAGTTAAAATAATATTTGAGGTATCGAGTAAAAGGTGTGAACTAGCAAAAACACAGACATTTGACTTTATTGTTTCAGACACAAACAGCTTTGCATGTAAGGTCAATTTGAGCAACAGGACCATTGATAGCATCCTTGGGTCATGATCTCTCTGACTCTTTGCCAGGGGATGTGCAGTAGTGAATCTCATCAGAAGAGTTGCTAAGGAAGATTGCATGGTCTACTCCTACCCTGTGCACTCAGAAATTGCCTTAGCTGATGTGAAACTCGCTTTCTCTTGTGGATGAGAAACTCATGAAGGCAATCACAGAAATAAGACAATGAAAACCAAGAATATTCAAAATACAAAGGGAATGGAGTAAGTGAATTAGAAGAAATATTTTCTTAAAATAAAGTGGGTCTGCCAGTTTTGTTATCTTGAAGCCATTTTTATTTGATGTCTGATTATAAAAAGAATAAACAGAAAATATTTTTGAGGCCCTTATGACGTGCAAGATGCAGTGCTGTGAGGAATTTTAAAGAAATTTTAACAGCCACTTTATGCTGTAATAATTTATCGTTATTTGATTTTTACTTGATAATCACCTGCTATTTTTTAAAAAAACAAATATTTTAACACTCATGGCATTTAAGTTATTTTATTTTCCATTTTAAGTGAAAACCATTTTATGATTTCTTCTGAAATCTTTGTTATCTTAAAGCCCAACATTTATTTCTTCTTTTGAGTTTATTTGCATGTGTGTGCATGTGTGCGCGTGTGTGTGTGTGTGTGTGTGTGTGTGTGTGTGTGTGTGTGTGTGTGTG